>JBBMKC010241940.1:0-10836 GCA_037834085.1 Bipalium vagum
AGTAATTCCTTTTGTCTGTTATTAATTTCCACAGCGCACCTCTATGGAGAAGAATAATAATAATGAAACGACGAGCCGACGACAGGCAAACGCTGAAAGATGAGCTACAAGTAAAATGTAAAACAGGACGAAAACTTAGAAATTATACTGCAAGACAGAAAAAGAAAAATTTATTAAAATAAATGTTGCTTTTTTTGTGTAGGGCGTTTGAAGATGATGCTGTAAACGATCGTGCAGCACAAATGGTTTCAAAAATTTTCATTGGGAATTTCAGCCTAACCGATGAAGCACATTCTGAAGACCAAAGGTCATTGACAAAAACAATCTCAAAGAAGTGATCGATGCATGTGGTCTCACATGATTTTTCAGAATCCAACAAAATAAGCGGCTTTTCCATTTGTTCAGCAAACTTATCAAGATATAAAAAGAATTCTTTCTCGATCGATTATTAACCTGTGACGAAAAATGGCTATTATTCAACAATAATAATCGATCTCGTCATTGGTTATCCTCAACTGCTCCAATACCGCATACTCCAAAGAACCCCTTACATCCAAAAAAGATTTTATTGTGTGTTTGGTGGACAGTAGCCGGAATTATTAATTATAAATTCAAACCATGACCGCTGCAGTCTATTGTGAGCAGCTTGAGCGAGTAAATGCAGCACTTATCCAGAAACAACCTTTTTTGATCAATCGAAAGAATGTGCTCTTCTTACAAGATAACATCGGGCCTCATATCGCAAGATTAAACGATGAAAAAATTTCTGAACTTGACTGGGAAACATTACCACATCCACCTTATTCTTCAGATATTTACTATCTTTTCCTATCTCTGGAAAATTTTATGAGGCAGCGGCAATTCCAAACTCAAGATGATGTTTACAAAACCGGCATACAGCATTTAGTGACACGCTGGCAAGTGTGGCGGTGATTTTTTCGATGATTGATATTGTATTTGTGTTCTCTAATAAATCTTTGTATTTTTTGAGCTAAAACCGCACGAACTTTATTGGTGTACTAATGGAAAAATTCGAATTTTCTTTGTATACATTTCTGAATAATTTTCTATATATTTTGAATAGAATTATATATATTTTTGCATAAACCTGTAACTTTGAATTATTAAATTCACATTTTAATTTATTTTGTTTCCATTTTTATTTCTGTTGATATCGAATAAAAAGTAAAATCGTCATATTTATCATCTCTTTTATATTTATAAGTTTATATAATTTTAATTTTAAAATTTGTATGTATTTTTTATCAGATTCAATTATTTAAATCGAAAAGAAAATGTGTAAAATGTTATAATAAAATAAAACTAAGCAAACCTTCGATAAAAATTTTATTTATTTGTCAATTTAATTATTTCATTTTAATTGTTTAAATATATGTGAAATATTAAATATTAAAAATTGAATTTTATGTAACCCGAATAATGGATGCCGAGTTAAAAAATCTTTTGAATGATAGTTTCGAAATCAACAAGGAATATCATAAATATGGTAAGTTTTTTATTTTAGTAGTAAATCTTTTATCTTTAATTAATTGTTTGTTGTCTATTATCAACCACGAGGAAATTCAAATCAGTTGATATTTATAAATATATTATTAAAAATGAAATATTGAGTAGAGTATCTTGAGAGAAATTGTACTCATAAATAAAATATAAATTTATGGTCAGTACAAATAAATCTTAATTTTTTCAGCGACATCTATATGTCGCAATAAATATGATTAAATGGGTTTGAAAATTGTACTCATGACGTCTAATATTTAAATGTTCAATTGGAAAATTCTTAATAATTAAATTCATATATAAAATGATTTCCAACATCACCATAGAATCCTTTTATTATTCATTTTGTTACACGTTTATTTTATTTCTATATAAATTGATATCATATCACCTGAAGTATTAACCATTTTGACATTTTTGAATTCCTATTAAAAACTTTATTTATAATAAATTTAGTAGACATTGTTGAAATATTCATTTTTAAAAAAAATACTTCTTAGTTGTTTCTTTACCACAATATGAACAATCAATTTTAATTATCATTCAATTAATCATTAATATTAGATATGTTTAATTCATCCTTAATATTTGTGACATTTTAAAATTACATTAATTTTACTGAATTTATTAACAGAAGCTGGAAATTTGTTTATTTACCAATTATGTGAAAATATTGATATTTGCTAGCTGGAGATCAACAAAGTTAAAATGAGAAAAAATATTATTAGTTTTCATTATTATGGGAAAAAAATTTCCTAATAAACTCAGGTGAACCTTTGTTTTAATTATTATAATCGAAAACTGTTAACTATCACTTTTTATTAATGGTGTTTCTTTATTTAAAAATATATCATTTTGTAAAACAAATTTTACCTATCTGGTCACATAGATTTTTATCTGTACTCAAATTGATCTAAGTTTCTAAGAACGGAATTGAAAATTGTTTCGCATGACTTCTGTCTATCTTCGAGATAATCGCAGCCGATGTGGATTGCTTTACATTTCTTATTTTGTCATTATTAGAAGACGTTCAATTCCTCTTCGTCTGCTTGTTATTGTCCAGAGACTGTTCACGAAAAAAGTCATTAATGTGAGCAAAAAACCTCATGTAGAGACATTTTAGTACTTTACGTCCTCACATTTGGTTTTATCAGATTTCCTAGAAAAAATGAGAAAATATGTTGAATTTTCACCTGAAATCATTTTGCCATGATTGTATAATACGCACAAATTTTTCCTACATATTCATAACAATACTTGATGAAGTAATTGAAGTTTTCTTCATTTTCTTGCTGGTTCCACAACTACTGTCCTCGCTCTACCAATTGAGCTATACTGGGACATTTTTTTTTCAATTTTTTTGCTTTTTCTCCCCGGATAGAGTGTTTCAATTTCCCCTCTTCCAGCATCAAGTATTTCGGTAACATTACTCCTTGTATCATTGAGCAACGGCAACTGTTGAATTAGTATTGGATGAGTATTTCGTCTTATTTTTTTCTTTTTTTGACCACTGATATTTCCGCTTCTGATATTGTGACGTTCATAATTTCAATTTTTGATTCACAATTGTTTTTTAATGGCTCCAAAAATGAGCATTTTACAATCTCATATTGTTCCTGTCTGGCAAAATGAATTGGAGGCATATCAACCTCCTCATATTCATTGTCTGTAATTGTTAGTAATTGTTAGTAATCGTTGTATTCATAAAGATTGGTATTTTCAACATTTTGAATGTCATTTTCGACAATTTCCCTTGATCGGATCATTTGGATTAATGGTTTCACAAGTCTCAACCAAAGTAGTAATAGGAAATGATAATATATTATCAATGTGAATTAAGTTATTTTCAATAATATTATAATTATTAACCTCGGGCACTGCATCAAAGTCAACGTTGGAAATTTATTCAATTGATTAAAGTTAAGATTAATTAATTTCAGAAAATTTAATTAAAGAGGGTGATGATCGTCCTTGATGGATATTATTAAAGCTTTTTATTTTTGGGTCTTCAGAGGTCCTCGATTAAGAAAAACAATTTAATTCACCGCACTACTCAGCGTGAGTTAAAAACAAAAACGGAAAAAGAAATGGGAGAATAAAAAATTATTTGGTCCTCAGGTCCTGGTCTGAGTATTTATTTAGTTTATATTAAAATCAAACTTTGCTTTGACTACAAATCAATATTGATCACAAGGCTTTTATAAAGAGTTTGAATATATAATAAAATAAATAAAACTTTGTGTTAATTATAAGAAAAGTTTAAAAACAAAATTTAAATTTAAAATTTATTTTTGAATGGATTTGAAGCAATACAAGTTTCGTTATTTATTATGTAGGGGAGTTTAAAAATTAAATACTTGAGAACTTGGATTACTTGAAAACAAAATGAATTGGTAGGATGAATTTATATGGATTGTTGATACCGATCTAAAGGGATATGAACGCCGTTTTATCTGAATCACGAATTGATTGTAGTCGTAGACTGAATTCATCTTGATGTTAGTCTTGTAGGGGTTTTGGTCTAGAATTGGTTTTAGTTTGACTAGTTCTTTTTCTGTTGTCTAAATTATCTGACCTTTCTTTTTATATAGTAATTTAGTTTTTTGATTTGATAATATAAAAATAATAAAAACATAAAAGGATTAATTATTTTTAATTAATAGAAGATTACTGAAATCCAAATCAGCCTAAGAAAAAATGTAATATAGAAAAAAGAATAATATTTATATCATAAAATCAATCATTTTATTTCCTATGTATTATTTATAACTTTTAAATAGATAGAAAAATAAGGATTAAAAGGAATCAGTCAAAGAACAGTTTGGGGTATATCTGATAGGACTGAGCTATTGCTGATGTCAAAGATTCGGTGGCCAATTTGTGAATCTCTGATTCTCTCAGTCCTATTTTCTTTAAAACCATATCGTTTTCGGGATCCCATGATCCGAGGCATCCAATATTGATTGTCCAGATTTTAACTTTTGATCTTGTTTCTTTACCCTATTGTTCTCCAATTTTTTATATTTTGAATGATTTGATTTTCTGTGGTATTCAAAAAATTTTGGATCATCATAAGGAACTTTGATGTCAATTAAATGTATTTCCTTTTTGTCCTTCAAACGTACGATCAGATCTGGACGAAGAGTTGTACTTATTTCTATTGGGCTAATGTCCATTTCAACATCATATCCACAATCTTTCAGAGATCCATATATTAATGCGAGAACATGATTATGTTTTGCAGTTGGATGAAATGGTCTTGAAGGGCAGTGATTCAGGACATGAGCTTGACATTCTACACGTGTTCCGCATTGACGACACATGATTTTCTTTGTTCTACATTAAAAATTTTATATCTTAATCCCAGGCTATTGTTCCGTGCTTTGATAAGAATTCGTTTGAAGAATTTTATTTGATCTTATGCTTAGTGCTGTTGCTGCTAGGTGTTTCCATTGGCCATTATGCGATTTTCACTAATGAAAGTAGTGTAGTGCAATTGACTAATGAAGATTCATAACATCCTGAATGTTTAGGAAATTAAAATAGTAATTCTGATAGAGTCCTGAATTAACCAGACCCTGAATTTTTAATGATGTTTGATTTTCAAACTCGCAAATCGTGTTCTTATGTTTCAAGGCTCTGATTGATGTACGAACTTTTGTCCACCAAGTTGCTGGAGCACTTTGATAACTTGGAATTTTATCACTCAGCCAATCTAGAGCCAGTCCGACTGTTATCTGAGTGTCCATTCGATAGCGCTTGCGACATACTTTAAGCAGAAATTTTATAGCTAGTCGTCGGAAATCTTCGTCAAAGCTAGTGAGAAATCTGAATCCTTGTATTACACTGCATACATGATATTCATCATACGCGGTTGTAATGCCAAATCCTCCTAAGGCCGTGGGGGAATATAGATATGCAATATTCATGCCTGGTATAACAGTTGTGTCTGTTAAAATTCTGAACTGTTTTCGGAGAAGCTCGGAGAAAATGGAACCGTAATCTCGAGTGAATGAACATTTTATAACAATCCAGTTTTTGTACAGTGTGAAGCTGTGAATTACAAACATGTTCAAAGTCTCTCAAATTATTCTGGAGAATTTTGTACGTTTCTGCTCTCTTTCTTTGTTCTTGTGGAACGCCCAAGTACATATAGTGGTTATCTTCGTTAATCATGGGAATCGATTCTTTGTATATTTTAAAGTCTATTCTTTCTTCCTCATTTGATGCAAAATAGCTGCATTTTTGTGGCCTGAAAAATACTTGTACCTTTTCAAAATTTTTCGCTATTTTATTTATTATTTTTTGCAATCTTTTCCCAGAACATCTGGAAAAAATATTCATATTTAGCAAAAAGTTATTACGCAAAAATACGTAAATACAGTCATGTCCAAAACAAAAATTTATTTTATTTTCACCAAATTAAAAAAAATTTTTTTATAATAATAATAAATAATAATTTTAAAATAATACACAATAAAATAAACCAAATTTCAATTAAATGTCTATTCTGTGAGTAGCGATAACCACTCTTATTCGTCTATATATAGTTTCTCTAGGGATTGAAAAATTCATCATCAATACCTCCAACTGCATAAAATTCTCAAGAAATTCCAAAAAAGTGCATATCATAAATTATTCAATTTTCAAAATCAATACAAAGTTCATCGAATTGCATAACATGCTTGGTTGGTTCTTTGTTTCCTACATTTCTTTAGTCACCATTACATAACTTGACAATAATTGGTGAACAACAGTAACCAAGTAGTTTCATGACGACCACCCTTTATTTAATTATTGTGGTAGCAATGGTGATCAACATTTTCTGAAAACTTATTTTTACCACTTTTCTAAAAAGCTGTCTGATTTCAAGTCGTTCATTAAAAGTACTGATTGGTGATTTTTGATTGTTTGTTGTATCAATTTACAGACACAAACTTTTCACTAGTCTTCAAAAGTGTTCACAGTCACTTCAAATTGACTTTTTCACAAAAATATTCGCTGACGAATGCAAAAAGTCGCCCAACGTGGGGCTCGAACCCACAACCCTGAGAATAAAATAAGATTTTTTTTTGAAGAAATTTTTACATTAATTTGCTTGGGCCAATGGTAACAGGCAAATCGCAACGATTAAATCATACATAAAATAACAATAAAAATATATAATTTCTATATACAAAATCAAATTTAAATTTTGATAAAATTTTCATATTTCTTAGTTAATATATTATTAAATTTAAAAATTTTGAGGTTTTCAGAAAGTCTATTTGATCTATTTAGACAAATAGCAGAATGGTGCTATTTTATGTAAAATAAATCCGTATTATATATTAAATTACACAATATTTTTAAAAACTTCGTTAGTCAACAAAAATAAATTAAAGTGAAGCATTATAACAATCTTTGAAATTTCATTTACAGAGTTTAAAATATCATGAAATAAATGTACAATCAATACTTAATCAATTAATTTGATGAGAAGCCTTTGGAAGAAACCTTGACTTATTTGCAATAAAAATGATACATTTTACCTCTAATAATGTTTCAATTTTTAATTCTTTACCCTTATCAGTTTTCGGGTTTAACATCAAAACATTTATATCACTTAAATCTACAGAAACTAACATTTTCCATTCAATGATGATAAAATGAAGTCAATATGAATTAAAAATGACGAATTTATTTATCTGAAAAAAATTCATGCTTTAAAGCTTCGTGAGCGGTGATTCATTCTTTGAAATCATATTTCAACATTTTGTTGAGTAAATCTATTTTAGAATTTTTTTGATCAATTTTAAGTTTTATGTGGAGAATATTTTTATCCAGCTCAACTGTGTTAAAATGAAAGTTGCATCTTAACACACTCTGTTCCTCTTTATTGGGATAACCAAGAATACTGAATATTTTGATTAATTGATCAATATATCTATTCCTTGAAATAGTGGTTCAGCATTGATCATATGGATAAGAACAATAACAGAAGACCAGATGTCAATAGTAAACGTGTAATCTGTATTTCTGCATAATATTTCTGAAGCTTTATAATATCTAAAGATGATCTTATAAAGAAATCAATATTAAAACAAAACAATTACCTTGACCCAACGTCGTGTTGATTTGGTTCGTTGATTTTCAGTTTCTTCGAACAACCGAAATCAGCTATTTTAACTTGATAATGTTCAATATCAAGAAGAATGTTTAAGCTTTTGATATCTCTGTGTGCAATTTGATGGTCATGTAAAAACTGTAGGCCAAGTAAAATTTACTGCATAAGCGATTTTCTAATATCCCCTGGGATCAATTTTCCTTCTTCGTTATATTTGTGTATTAAGTTATGTAAATTATCCGGAAAACTTTCCATTAATAAATTTAATTTATTTTTACTGTAAAAGTAGTATTTTAAAGTAACTATGTTTCCGTGTAATCGACTGATTTCTCAGTGAATGTCAAGTTCTCGTTTGTTTTTCAGTGACAAAATTTTCATTGCCCAATATTTCGAAACTGGTGGTCCACTGGAATATTTTGAGCCCTCTGGATCAAAATCAAGGTGCAATACTTGACCAAATCCTCATCACAAATTCCTAAAGAATGAAATTTTGGCATTGATAAATTGCTTGGCTGACGCCAGATGTGCTCTAACTTTATGATAGCGAACATTAACATTAACCGAGTTAATGGTTAAATAGCTTAAATCTGATCTATAACTGAAAACACTCATAAAATCATTAATTAGAAAAATAAATCCGAAAACATTGTGTTAGATTTCAGTAAGAAAATTGTTAATGAAAAGTAAAGGGAGAAAATTAAAAATGCTTGTAGTAATTCGGAAAACGGTCCTGCGGTTCAGCCACTTATCACTTTCAACATTGGTATCTAACCAAACGAATTGAAAGTTAAGACTGTGTTGACCTTACCTTATCTGAAATCTGAAAGAGAACAGGAAATAACACTATCCAGTGGATCGATAAATTACTGTCCAGATGAATATGATCACGAAGATGAAGATCTCAATGATGATTTAGATTTTTAATAAAATTCTTGAATAATTATAATTTAATAATTATAATAATAATTAATATTAATAATTAATAATTATAATTTTCTTGTTAATTTGGCTCGTTGATTTTCAGTTTCTTCGAACAATCGAAATCAGCTATTTTAACATGATAATTTTCAATATTGGTCGTATAAAATTTTAAAATTTCTGTACGGGTTGAATTTTTTATATTTTTTCCCATATAGTGACCCGTTTTAATGATTTCTTTGCTATTTCTTCCGTTGCTGCGATGATTGGGATGTCCGAAATTGTTTCATTTTCATCATCCATATTATCTTCCAAGTTTAATATTTCGCCTGTTTCAGTTGCTGGTGCCGTTGGTTGAATCTGATTAGCTGTTTTTAATGGCATTAGTTTTTATTCTTGACTTTTGGATGAGAGATGTTCCGTATTTATGTTGTTCTGTGAGATTTCCTCTTGTTGACCCTATTTATTATATGCGACTCAGTATATTTCTCTGATTATACGGGGATCTTTTTCGCTTTTGAGGAAACATTGACGAACTTCTTTCGAGTTGACTGTCTTTGAAATAGAACCTAAGAGTTTTTGACCATATGCTGATTGATTGTAAGTACGGACATGATGCTTTGTCCCTAATTTCACTTAAAATAAAAATGGAATTTCACATTCACACATGTCAGTTAGGATTGTGGAGTATATTTTTTTCTGCAATTGCAGATGAATAATATCAAGGTGTTGAGACATAAAATGCAATTTTCTTACTATTTAATACATATTCCATACATTTTTCGTGACGAATAAGTTGGTATCAACTATTTGTTTATGGTAAACGTTTTGGGTACATTGAATCAATAAAGAGTTCATATTAATATTTGAAACAAAACACGTTTTCCAAATAATTAATGATCTAATCTTGACAACGGCGAATATCGAATTGCCAAGATTAGACCAGGGTCTGCAATTAGGAAACGATTTTCAATAATACAAATTTAAACCCAATTGAAACAAAGCCCTCTCAATAAAACTTTACTGAATCCTTCAACAAAAAACTTATACACTTGTCACAAAAACATACGCCGATAATAAAAAGCAAAAATGTTTTAATGTCTGAATATCAATAATTGACGACCAGTTTTTGATATATTACCTTTAGAAAAGATTTTTTTAAAAATTTAATTAATATTATTATTGCTGGAGACTCCCAGCAACAACAACAAAGGCCAGGAAGTTTTATTATGTTTATTATGTGATCTTAATTTTATTAAAAATCATTTTGGTGTTTAAAAGTGTGTAAAAAGCATGTGTATGTAAATGTAAACATTTGTATATAATTATATTTTATGTTGGTAAATGTTTTGTAAAAAATAAAATTTGTAAGGTTGCCCTTATACGATTATAATAAAAACAAAATAAATAAATAAAATACAAAAAAATTTAATTTGTTTAAATTGTAAAAAAATGTAAATAGTTCTAGCTACTAAAAATAAAAATTACATGTCATCATAGTCGTATCAATATCCGTATTACGAAATTTCACGTTTGTCAATTTCATCGACATTGTTTGTTTCATTTTGAAACAACTATCAAATTTCAAAGAAATTCCGCTAATGCATAAAATTATTGGTAATAATTGAATTTTTGATCATGTTGATAAACATGATAACAAAAATTCCGGTGAGGTAAAGATTTTTTTATATAACAAATGTTTTTTCAATTTATCGGGATTGGTTTTGAATCATGGATCCTGGGCAAGTCATCGTGGTCATCAGCATCACTTGATATTGCCTTTTATTAATCGCGTATCAGCCGTCATCGCACGAGTTCCTTGTCCGTTGAGCATATCATAGAATTAGCATGGTTCCTTTCACCCACTGACAAACAATTATCTAAAAAGAATCTTTCTTTTTTTTTCTCTCTATTTTTTATTTTTTAAAAATTTTTTTTACAATAAAATACAATTTCACAGAAATACATATGAAACATCAAAATAAATTTACAAGATTTAAATAAAATCTGTACAATAATAACTGCGACATAAGACAGTTATTTAAGAGCCTGATTGCAAAATTCTAGATTTATGAAAATTCCATTATCTTGACGAGTACTCAATATTTGATTTCGCACATTCACCAAGCACTTTAAGTATTGACCTCTCAGGAATTCCGATTTTTCTCATCAGATTTTTAGTTTGAGGTTGAATCGTTCCTCATGAGCCAATAATACATGTAAAAAGCTCGATTTTGAAATCAGGCTTCAATTCTTGAAGACGATCTCGAAAATCTGCATATTTTTCAAGA
>JBBMKC010241951.1:0-21095 GCA_037834085.1 Bipalium vagum
TATTATTATTATTATTATTATTATTATTATTATTATTATTATTATTATTATTATTATTATTATTATTATAAATATTTCATTTCTGAACCTTTTGCTGTCTTCCTAATTAATTTATTAATATAATAAATATACTAGATCCTTTAATGGTCTTCAAAAGATAAACTAAAAGGGTGCGCCCTTGGCTAAACCAACATATTGAATGGCTTGCAGTTAGACAGCGTTGTATCAGTAGTATTTTGTCTTTGAAGAAATCAATGGTAGTTGAGTTGAATATAAAAGTAGTCAGAAAAGCAGAATAACTCAATCTTTTGTTTAAAGTTTTCAAAGATTATGGAAATCGTACTAAGATTGACAATTCATAAAATAGGCAACTTATCGATTTATTGAATATACTGAAAAAGTAATGTTTTCCCTTGTAAGCTTTTAAAATTTGGTAAAAATAAAAAACATAAAATTAGATTTAAGAATAAACAGTATTATATAACTAAAATAAAATTTACCAGAAATTCGTATTAGTTTATATATTTTGTTGAAGATGGATTGAATTTTAAATAAATATTCTTGAACAGCTGAATGGCCCATGTTTATGATTGAGACATGAGATAATTTTCTTGAAAATCAGTTTCAAAATTTTTAAAGTGATATTTTTTCATGATTTTTTCGCAAAAATTCGGAAGGTCCGTAAATATTGATGATCTAGATCAGATGTCAACAGAGTGGAGACGAGTTTATCATAAACCCATTTGATTTCTTATTTTCTGACAAGGAATCAGAAATTTTATTTATAACATAAAAATCTTTGATGGAAAATTTTGTATAAAGTCACGTATATGAGACAGGGATAAAAGAATTAATTAAAAAGAATAAAATGGGAGGAAAATAGAGACGTAATTAAAAGAAAATGGAATAAAAAGTGACCCACATAAGAAATATACATCACAAAGATATTTAAAAATAAAAAATACATATAAAGATATCTAAGGGTTACCATCTTCCGATTAGACTAAGTAGTTAAATAAACTGAAAAAGATAAAAAGAAAACGTTATTTATTTTCTTAATTCATCTCCGACTGCTCAGACATGTCTTAAAACATTTCAATTATTTATTTGATTAATTAGTCCGAATTTGACCCAGAAAATATTAATGTACACATTTAAACAAAAAATTGATTTAAATATTTTAACTCAACTGTCTAACGAAGTTATTTATTTTATCCTAAACATTGTAACATTCTGAAACATTTCTCATTTATTATCCCTCTATAAAATAAAGTTAATTTATTTTGTTTGAATGAACCTTAATTAAATATAACATAATAATATAATTTACGATCATGTTTTCGCTTTTCCATGTTGAGATATATTCATTTTGGATTCTTAAAGATTTCTACTCACCGAATTATTGGTTCATTAATTACAATAAATTAATATTAATTGGATGTAATTATTTTGTTCCGAAAACAGTTTGAGATTTTATTATTGAAACAAAAATATGTCGGACATGATAAATATATATATAATTTATATAAATATTTGCCAACTAAAGTATTGGGTGATCCGGAAAGTTTTTTCGTTTGTTTAAAATGATATGCAAAAGTTCCGAATTTTTAAAATACATTTATTAAATCCAAAATATAAATACCTCTTTCCATCTATTTGGAGGAGAAAATATTCCGGATTTCCAAAAATCCTTTTTCCTGGAATTTAAAAATTCTTCCAGAAAAACATAATTTTACCTTTTATTTAATTTGTGATTAATTTTCTAAAAAAAATTATATCTAGGTTTTGTTTTGTTTTAATTGTCGCATTTTATGAATATTTTCTGACCACCATGAGATGTTGCATATATCTGCCATATTCACATTACAATCTACGTGGAGACCTATCGATCAAGTGGCTAAAGGTTTCGATCCGGAGACCGGCAACGACGGTCTTAGAGGAAAAAGTCTTGTCGGAATAACACCGGGATTCCCTATCTATCATACCAGGAACATCAATTTATGACAAATGCAGCTGCAATGATACGATATGACTGCTTAAAGTTTTCGAACATCATAAAACCGCGCGGTCAATTAAATGTATATTAACTGTCTAGACAAGTCGTAGTAGAGTGTCTGCATAGAACGTCAAAGTCTCAAGATTTTGAGAATTAAAAAGAACTCATACATGCGATAGTTAAATCATATCTCAACCGATATATAAACAAGGTGTTTGATTAATGACTTCACAATGTTAACCTTTGTAAATATGACAATTCCAAAACCGACAATCTATGTTTATTATGTTTATCTATATTGCTGAAAATGAAAGAGTACAACGTTATAAAGTGTGTTCAACATGATGTCCATCATTAATCTGTTGAAAGCAGGAACTGAGAAATAAGGTTTTACACCAAACCGTCAAAATTAATTCATTTATTTCTTGGCAGACGTCCACAATTCTTTGCTTCAACTCATCACTGCTGTATGTAGAGATTTGGTTCAAAAATGTAAAAATGTGGTTTTAATTTCTTTTGTAGTCCACATAACTGAAACTTTTAAATTTATCTTTTTAATCTCTTTTAATTTCTTCCCAAATATATAATTTTTTCCAAATTAAAATAAAATTTCTACCACTATTTTTAAAATGTTACCTCCTTGTCAGTTAAAATTGAATGTGATAATTCAGAATGAGAACAGGTGTTACATGAAAGTTTGATAGTCGTCACGAATATTTTTGAAAATAAAATAAAAAATTATAATCGAAAGTCAAATTTTTCAGGTCAATAATAAAAAAAACTGAACGTGTGTGTTCAATAGTGAAAATAAAGGTACAAAAATTGATACCTATTTCATGAGCTTATAATCAATAGGTTTTTGGAGAAGACTTTCAAATATTTCGTACATTAAAATATATCTTCGTTGAAACTAGAAAAGTAACCCTTACAGTTGAACTCAGCTTAATTTATAACGTAATTTTCTTTAACTAATTAAAATTATCTTGAGGATCAGCAAACGCTCCTTAACATTACTTGACCTCTGACCATTTATACAAAACTACAATTACTTTGTAGAGATCAAACATGACGGTTGGAAATCATACTTAAACACTGACTCAATAAACTACGATCAAATAGATAAACGATCAAATAAAAATAAAAACCCACTAACTTTCTTTCAATTTTTAATAATTCTAAATCGTTTCTCTGCAGCACGAGAGATTCTAAGACATAATTAGACATTTTTTTTACAAAAAATGATTTTAAAAATTAAATTGTTAAGAAATTAAGTACATTTATTTTAATATTTTATGAAAAATCTTTTTTAATTCTTAAAATTAAAAAAATCTTAAATTAAAAGAAATTTAAAAAATATTTTTAAAAAATAATTTTGAAATTCGATAAATATTAAAAATTCTGTATTTATGATTTTATTGATTTAATGTAAATTAAAATATAACCAATTAAACGTTCGAAGCCAGATAAACAGTGGAATGAACAGCAGACAAATATTCAAGCACCAGTGTAATTTATATCAAAATAAAGTAAAAGAAGCATAGATCGAAATATTATAACATAAATCACTTCTCTTTTATTATATCTCAAAATATCTGTCACTGTTGCCATACTTTTTTGCCTTTGAAAAAAAGGGGTACTGATTAAAATTGTTAATGATTTCACTTATTATAATATTTCCGGTGTCACAAGCATGTCTTGATTTTTCTCATCCAAAGAAAATGATCTTCTGTCTTTAAAGTACCCAATGTCACGATATATAGTTGTCAGTGAAGAGGAATTATCTTTAAGCCAATCTAATTCTTAAAAAATTGAAGTGGAGTTTAAATATCTCTGAAAAAGTAAAATTTAATAAAATATCTCTATTCTAATAATCAACGATTGAGTTTTCGAATTATATTAGGAGAAACTAAGTTTTCTCTTGGTTTTGGTCTTTAACTATTTTAATTTGCATTTTTAGGCAATACATAAGTTAGAAATTCAATTTTAATAAATTTATTAGTAAACGCAAATCTTCAGAATGAATATTTAGGGAAAATTATTTTAAAATCATTATTTTAAAATCATAAAGGATGCCCAGGTCTTCCTTCTAAATTTGAAAAACATGATTTAAAAAATTTATTTGATCAAGAGGACTGTCAATCGCAAAATCAACTTACCATAAGATTAGGTGTTACCCCTCAAGCAATAAGCTCGCGCTTACATGATATGGGTAATATTTTAAGGGAAGGAAAATGGGTGCCTTATCAATTGAATGAAAGACAAGTAAAAACTGAAAAGTAATCAGTGACATGCTCTTACAACGGCACGAATGAAAGTCTTTCTTTCATCGACTATTAACAGGAGATAAAATTTTATTTATTTTGAAAATCCAAAACAAACAGCATAACCAGACTGCTTCGGAATGAAAAAAATTACTCTACGTTTCAACACTTCTCAAACTATGTGAAAGTGTTAATTCGGTCAGATACCAAAACCAAATAGCCCAGCTGAATCAATCTTTAATAGCTAAACGTCCAGAATGAGTCAATAAATATGGTAAAGTAATTCTTCTACATGAAAACGCAAAGCCTCACACTTCTAAGGCACTTAAAAACATGTTAAAATATATGAAATGGGAAGCCTCACCCACCAGATCTTGCTCCTTTCGATTTTCACCTGCTCCGTTCAATTGCACATTGACTTGGTGAGGACCAATTCAAATCGTACGAAGATGTCCAAAATTAGGTCTCTGGATGGTTCGCCTTGAAACTAAAAAAGTTTTTTTTTGGATGGCATGTAGTTATTAATTCCAAATTTTAATATCAACAGAAGTTATAATTGGACATTAAAGTTTTATTCTTGAATTGTTCGAATTCATTTAAAATTGTTTTTTAATAAGATTCTTTCAGGAGAAAAGGAATAAAAAAAATCTCATTTATCAAACTGGCATTAATCTTGATAATGAAAAGAAATCTACGAGATATTAAGAATATATTATTATGATATTCATTGAAAAATCATGAACCCATTTACAAAATCAGATATATTTTAATAAATTTTTCATTAACAACAAAAAATATTTATTTGCTGTGTACATATGTACAAGGAGACTTAATTTTGTCACGATTTTATTTTCGCAGATATTTTATCGTTTAATAAATTTTTGAAGATATAAATATTATAAACATTCTGAAATTTTCCTTATGAAAAATTAGCATTTTTTTTATAAGATACATCAGAAAAAATTGTAGATTACATTTTCGTGCGCTTTTTGCATTTTCACATTAAAGATGCAAAATTGAAATTTTAAATTAAATTTTGTTTAATGTTTCTCATTATTTTGTTTTGATAGATAAGACATTGTCGTTAATCATTAAAATATTTGATAAAATATTTATTTTTGTCTTCTTCACTGAACAATGTATTTATTCACATAATTTTTTTTTAATAATTAATAAAGTAAAAATTATTATGAAAAAATATTAGTATGAAAATAATGAAAGAAAATGATTCCTTTTCACCTCTTTTCATTAATTAATTGAATATCATAAATAATTAATTATTATTACAGACAAATTGAAAAATATAATGATACTCTGCTCACTTTGATTAATTACTGGTTAGTAATTTAATTCGACCATCGGTTATAAACATTATAAAAATAATTATTCTCAATTATTAATATTTAATATTAATATTTTAAAATTTAGAAAATTATTAATAATATAATAATATATATATATATATATTATTGTCTTTCAAATAATTAATTTTATAAAATTACTATTTTTTTTAATAAAGATGAATGCATCCATTTATTCAACATTACTGTCAAATCATGTTGTATGGTAAATCAAAAAAAAAATTTTTTTTGAGAACTGTATAATGATTGGTTAAAAAATCAGCCAATGAAAAAATTATTAATATTAAAATTATATGTATATATAAAAAATTAAAATTAAAAAAAGTAAAATAATTCATTCGAAATGGATTTTTACATCAGTTTTAATAATGAAAAACATTTAACAAAAATTGATTATATAGATTATTTACAAAATATATTCCTGGATAAAAATACAAATATTTCAATGTACAAAATGGTATATAAGCAACTAATGAAATTAGTTCCTGTAGAGAATAATACATTGGAATTTATTGAAATGATAACGAATTTGTATAATAATCGTCTGAGTGAAGAAAGATTTGATATGGAGATCAAGTATTTGATAAGCATTTGGATGCTCATTTTTGTGGTGGGTGTCGTTAGTAACATCTATGTCATTGCGGTTCTTAGCAAAGTCCGACAGAAGATTGTTTACGAGATCTTTTGCATAGGACTGGCAGTTACAGACCTCAGTATATTATTCTTTGCTGTCCCCATAACCACTTTACATTATGGAATGAGAACGTGGATTTTTGGGGATGTTATTTGTAGAATGGTGAACTTTCTCGTTTACGTAAGTTTCATCTGTAATTTATTGCATGTATACTATACTCCAAAGGTAAATATATTTATCCTACAAGAAATAAGTTTATACTATTGAATAATAATAACAATGACGATAATAATATAATAATAAAAATAATAAAAATAAACGTTTAAAAGATTTTTTTTCAATTATAATTTTGATAAGTTTTTATATTATTTGTGATAATGTTACCAAGAATTTAAACAAAAACGATAACAAGCATGATCTATGCTTTCAGTCAAATGACAAAAATTTATAAAGTCCTATTTTTTACTAAAGACAGACATATTCACAAAAAGTATACTAAGGACTTAAATATCTAGAATTTAAAATGAACAAAAATATTTAATATCCGAATTTCTTTAGAAAGAAATATAATTTTCACTAATAATATTAATTATTATATACTTAAAAATTATAATTTTATTATTTATCATAATTAATATTATATTATATTATTATTGAGTTGTAAAGTTCAAAATCCAACTAATACAATTTATTTAAAAAAAAAGAATTTTTAAATAGATAAAACAAGAAACTTAACAAAAGTAATTTCCATTGTTATCTATGATCTTTTGCCACCTTATAGGTAAATCAATGATTCCTTCCTCATAAAAACTGGTGGACTTAGACATAAAGAAATTGTCCACAGCGTTTTTGATATCGACCTCTTTAGAAAATTCTTTTCCATTCAGATAATTTTGAAGAGACCTGAACAGATGATAATCTGAAGGCGCGATATCAGGTGAGTACGCCGGATGAGGAAGAACTTCCCATTCTAATGCCTTTAATTTTTCCTGTACGATTTTTGAAATATGGGGTCTGGTATTGTCATGTTGAATGATGACATTCTTTCTGTTTATCAATCCTGGTCTGGATTTTTTAATTCCAACTCAAGTCTCCCTAATTGATCACGATAAACGTGTCCTGTGATAGTTATGTTACATGGTAAAAGATCGTAATATATTATTCCACGAAAATCCCACCAAACAGATATCATAATTCATGCCTAATTCATGAAGATGAGTGGCAATGGTAGTGTGGGAGACCTGAATGTGATCTCCCAAATGACGCCTTGTACACATAAGATCTCCCTCGATAAGAGATAGAAGAACATTGTTATCCAAATTTGATGAACTTCCTCCTCTTCTTTCGGAAATATCAAAATTTCCGCCTTTAAATCTTCTAAACCATAATTATAGTTAATTGTGAGCTCAATAAATCATTTTAACACAAATTTATTGTGTCAACCCAATGAAATTGTACAGCTACACTATCCAGAATTTCGATTATAAAAATATCATGGATACCTTGATATAAAATCTATTTAATTTGGTCTATTTTAAATGCTTATTTTATATTTTATAATATAGCTGCATTTTTCAATTAGCATTAGTGTGACGGTAATTTTCCTTTAATTTTTAGATAATTATTTTCGCACTTCTTTTAATAAAAGTAAAATAATAAAATTATAAATTTAATTATGAAAACGAGAACACCGTTAATGGAATAAAATTTATTAACGGAAATTTTAAAATTAATTTTCAATGATTAAAATCATAAAAATATTTCAGTTTTCTTCTTTTGAAGTAAATAAGTGTATTTTATGCAGAAAAAGATGAGGAGAAAGATAGATTTTCTTTTAGGGAAGTCAATAATTAATTCTTTAATTATGTTTTACAAAATAACAATCATGTTTATTGAGAATTTGAGGATAAATAAAATTTCAATTAAATTAACTAAAGAAGAAGAAAATTTGTAAATAAATAAATAAATAAATACTTATGATGAAAATAATATAAAATTTTCAATATTTAAATCATTAATTTTAATATTAAATAATATTAAAAGATTATCTTGAGATAGGTTATGTAGAAGTAGAAAAAAGTAAAAAAAACCATGATTAAAATTTTATTTTCTGACAATTCCCGCAAGAATATGACATTTTCATGATTTAAATTCAATTGATAAATTTTGTTTTAATTATCAATAAATACATAAAGGAACATTTTTTCTTCAAAATTAAATTTGAGTCTCAACACGTGGTCAATAAATTAATATTTGATCTTTTGTTTTTCTTTATTTTTTCAAAACTTATTCTTTTAATTGTTTTTATATTTTCTGTAAGTATATATCCTTTTTAAAAAAATATTTTTCTTCTATCAAATATATTTGAAATATTTTATTAAAATCTACAACAAAAAAAAAAATAAAAAAAAAAAAAATAAAAAATAATATTGAAAATAAATTTCTTTTATATTTTACAAAATATCTATTTAAATGTTTATTTATTTTTTATAAATAATAAAATATATTTTACATAAAAAAGTTATTTTAATTGAATGAAGAAAATTAATATTTAAAAATATTGAATAAATCTAAACTCTTTTCCCGCTAAGTATAACTTAAATAAATTAAATAAACTAATCATTTTTAATTATCGTCATCACTTCTGATCGACACAATTTTCATTATTAAACACATCGCATTGTGAATAACAAGGTTTTGATAATAAATTAAAGGTTTTAAAACGAATCTTTCTATATCTTTCCCCAGACTCTCGGGAAAATTTATTATCTTTTTTTCCAATATTTTGTTTTCGAAGAATGTCATTTTTATCAAACTTGATAAGTGATAAGACAGAAAAAGTGTTTCATTAATTATCGGCAATTTTCTAAATAAGTACAATATATAAGTAAGAATTTATAAAATATGTGTGAGTATATTGTTTTCCGAAAATAATAAATAATATATTTAATTTTCAAAGGAGAACTTTTCCATAAATTGAAGTTTCATTGAATCAATAGAAAATCGGACTTCACTTTTCCATAAGTTGTGACTTCACCCAATGTGGAATCGGATCACTTTCATTTAGGATAAATCATTAAAATATCCGCCCTTTATAAATGCATTAAGTAGCTCTAAGTAAATTGTTCCTGTATATATTATCTATTAAGAAAAGATGAGAATAATAGGTTGGAAATAATGGAAACTTATTTTAGTGATACTTAATTTTCTTCTTTTAATTTTCAAAGAAAATTATAACTATAATGATATTATTAATAATAATTATAAAAAAAGAGAAAATATAATAATGGTAAGGAAAAGTGTAAAAATGAGAAAGAAAATAATAAGAATTGTAAGGATCAAATTTAAAATAAATGTAAAAATTAAAATCTTTTTTTAATATTTATGAAATAATTAATAAAGTGTAATTGTAAATGTAAAATTACTGAATTTTAAAGTTAGACAATTTAAAACAAATTAAATTAAATTAAAACAAAACTTATGGCTTTTTAAATGACGCACAAGTTATGCAAGAAATAAATTTAAAAATATAGATCTAACAGAAATATTTATTGTTGAACAACAGAAAAAAATAACATCGGGTTAAAGTAGATCCTAGAGCAAATTTCGAATTGTATCGCCTTTAATCTGCATAACTCATTCAAATCTGTTTGGTAGACTGATTCTTTACCTTTTCATCTTGATTGATATTTCCTATCACTTCAACTATTCAAAACTTCAGTTTGTCAAAGTCTCTTGGTGTAAAATTATGATAAACTTTGTCTTTCAAAATACTCCAAAATACTTGTCCAGTGGAGTTAGGTCTGGCTACTCATTGATTATTATTTTGATTTTTCGGAAAATAGTTGTCGTACTGAGAAGATCGTCTTGTAATTTGCGTAGAGTTTTGTATACACAATGTGCAATAGCTGCAGATTTACTAATTTCAAAATATAATTCTACTAATTTGATACGTGTCAGAAAACCCATATCTATATTAAATATGAATCGATTACATTAAATAAAACCCGAACATATTCAATATATATTCATGAAATTAAATCTATCAATTTTCATGTATACAATTAATATTCAAACTTTTATTTCTTTAGTGAATTATGGGTAACCAATTAATTAATTAAATTAATATCAATAGAAATTTTATTAAAATATTTTCAGTTAATAAATTTGTTTAAATATTAAATAAAAGAGTACAACTTTTCAAACATTTAATTATTTTCGTGAAATAAATATTACGTTTAATTTGGATTTAATGAGTTCAAACAGTAACGATAATGTGACAGTAGCTGAACGAGAATAATAATAAAATAAAATAAAGAGTATAATTTTCATGAAACATTTCAAAAATATTTCTTAATAAAAATTTTATTTCTGCAAACATTGTATCAGTTTACGTGATTAAAAATCGAAAATTTTTAATTATTAAAAGAAATATAATATAATATATTATATTTCATATTTACTTACAGATTTAATATGTTTGAAGATCACTATTCGCATACCATAGGGTAAATATTTTGGAAAAAATCAATTTATAATATAATCCAAATTAATATAAATATTTGTTTATTGTTCTAGAACAATTTCTTATTAATTTTTCAACATTTTAATTTCATTTTTCATCAATTTATGAAAATGAAATTCCACAGAAAATTCAATCAGCATTTTTATGTAATAAACAAAGCAAATAATGTCACTTATATTAGAGTTGAATGACATTTGTTTTTAATTACAAAAAATAAAATAGTAATTTTAAAAATAAATCAATAAAAGAGAAAAATAAATATGGCCATAATAATGAAACGACTGTCTCATTAAAAACGGAAATCTTGTTTTTCGTTGAAAGAAATTATTTGAAAGAAAATGTTTAAACGAATTTTAATTTTTTTTGGGGGAGGGATGGGGTTATAAAACATAATGAGAAAATTTTTTAATTAATTAAGAAAATTTAATTTTTTTAATAAACTTAGGTAAATAAAAGTAAATTTATTTTGAAACTTTAAAAAAAATTAAAAAGAAAATTCGGTCCAAAAGATTTTTAAATTATGAAAGAACAGATGGTAAATACCACCAACGTGGGATATGTTGAATCATAAAATATTTGACAAAAAAGTCGCAATAGAATTTCATAATAAAATTATTAATTAATTATAAGAAATCCTTAAAAATAAATAATAACACCCTATAAATAAAAAATGGAACATTTTTAATGTTTAATAAATAATAAATGGACCAAGCACAGAAAATAGAATGGAAACAAATAAAGAAGAAAAAACTAACTAAACCAATACTTTTTCTTCATACTTGGACTTTAATTGATGTTAATCATGAGTGGTCTTCACTTCATTCGAATAATAGTGCCGATTTCCAGCTAGTTTATTGTTGGATGACGTCAAATAAGATTTGTAATCTAAAATAAAATTTTTGTAGGTATTGTAAAGATTTCGGCCTCATTTGTTTCAGCTGTAATGGTGATGGTTCGGTCTTTTTTAACAAATCGGATCTATGTATGTTTCTTTAACATTATTGAACCGTACAGCTGAAAATATTTCATAATCTTAGCAACCGATTTTTGATCAATTATAAAGGTATTGTTCAATTTTTTTTAAACAATTTCAGGTTAGATTTTGTCTTAATTTTGGATTGAAAACCACTTTTTTTCACTGTTATCATCATTTTCAGTACATGATATTAGCCGGAAACAGTTGACTTGGGTATGTCTTCATCAATGAAATGCCAAGCAATAACATTTTCCCTAAATATTTTTATTGCAAACATTTAAAATACGATTCTTGAGAGTGTGTAAATAATTTAATAATATTGACATGTTTATCTGACTTCTATATATCATTTTAAAGATCTTCATTTGCTTAATAATTTAACATAGGTCATTTAAACAATTTGTAGACTACATTAAAGTTATTTAAGTTTTAAAAATATCCTATTTCTTATTTATAGTGTGTTAATCGATATGAAAGATTTTACTAAGACTGAAATTTGATAAGATTTTTGAGGTCAGGTTATATTGGAGAGTAAAATATTGATTTACTTTGTTGATTTATTTTGTCTTGTAATTAAATTATTACATAATGACATTGGCATTTTGCGGAAAAAACTGTTGTGAAAAAATTTCAAAATCGGTCATAAATCAAAATTAAATAATTCATAAATATTTTTTTTGTTTTTAAGATTATTCTCAAAAATTATTCTGCTTTATTAAAATAGAAATGAATACTCAATTGTGTTCAATTATGATTTCTGGCATACGTTTCCACTAATTGAATGTTTCCATTTTTCCGAGATTTTTGAATTTTTAATTAATGCTTTTTGGTTTTTCCAATATCAAATGGAATTATTATCTTTCCCTTGACATGAACAAGCCATTTTCAAGTTGTAAATTCATTGTTGAGAATGTTTCCATTGAATTGGCATCTGACAGTTGGATAATGAATTAATTAATTTATTAATTAACTAAAGATATTTTAATCCAATTAAAATATTTCAAACGTTTTAATAGACTACAGATTGACAAGTTTTAAATCCAAAAAAATTTTCCCTTTGTCACGATAGAATATCAAATATATAATTGACGGGAAATATTAAATTATATTTATTTTAGTTTATGAGGAATTAGTGAAAAAAGAATATTGAATATTTTATAAATTGATTTATTTGTTGTCCAGAACATTCTCGATAAGAAAATTCATTATTTATTTTTAAAAATTTTCAATAGATTTTATACCTTTGATATCATTTTAAATGTTTTATTTTTAAGATGAGATAATTTAAAATCTTGTTATTGCATCACAGATGGATATGTTACGCATTCGCGAACTAGGAAAAATATAGTCGTGAACAGATAACGGGTGTTCAATATATAATGATACTCATGTTTAAATTTAAAATTTCTTAAAAAATTTATCAAATATTTTTAAGTAAAAGAAAATGTCTAGTAAAATTTGGTATCTGTTTTTCTTCCTGGTGGCTTCAGTTCAATAGAACCATTTTCCATGATCATTTTGCACCATCGTTTGATGGTTAGAAGTAAAAAGACTTTTTATTTGAATGGGATATTTCCATTTTGGTGCTTGTTAAAAAATATTTTGTATTTCTAACGATTTCATCTCTAAAAATCTATAAAATTTAAATTTAAAAATAATCTTTTGCTTACCTGTACTACATGACAAGCCTTTCAGTTAATCCTGTCTAGATTTTGGTAAAATATAATTATTTGGTTTTACCAGACATAAAAAGGACAGTTTCATTATATGTGTGACACCCGTTAATTGTAAACATTTTAACAAATCAGTATTTATTAAATAAATTTATATAAAATATGTAAATTACGTCATTATTTTTTAATAATCTGAAAGGTAGTCAAATAAATATATTGTATTGGTAACTTTTTAAAAATACTTTATTTATCAAAATACAAACAAAGGCAAAAATTTAACCGATTTTCACCGCGGACAAATGAATTTCTTGAAATTCAATGTTGGATGGAGCTACACAAGAATCAAAAGTCATTTACAGCTCCATCGAAGCACAGTTGTGAGATGCTGACAACGATTGAGAAACAATGGCTATCTTTAACATAGTTTAAGAGGATTGTGCGGCAATATAAAATAACAGTAACTGTGTCAAAGTTACACGTTTATAACATAAGTACAAATACGGAGTCAATTTCTGCCAAATATTTCTGCTAGCCAGTTCAAGGAAAACTAATATGAAGTGGACTATTAATTTATTCACCAAAAGTAAGACCAAAATTGAATGACAGAATACGGAAACTATGAAACCAATCATAAGCACTGTACCATAGATGATTGGGCCAATGTGGTATTTAGTGATAAGCTCTTTTCCGTAAATACCCGCAACAGTATATTCGTCGATCTATGGGAAAAAGATATCCTGAAAGATGTCTTGGTATGTGGCAGAATGGAATTCAAGCCAACTGTGTGATTCGTGTTGCTTTCTCCATTAACACTATTTAGCACTCTGCAGAGTGCAATGTGGAACGTTGAACTCAGAGTGATATCAAATACTGCTATAAATATTCTCCTGCCTTCTTTACATATTTTACTTATGAAATATTTTACTTTATTTATATCTATCTTTAATTGATTTTCATAATTTCTTCTCCGAGAAATTAGGCTCACACATTTTTTAGTGTAAGAAAACCACTTCATGAACCGATCATTTTTTCAACTATTTCAATTTAATACAAAATTTAAACAAACATTGAAAAATTGGCGTACGAAATTAAAAGTGGCGAGAAAATCTCTGTAAGTATTTCAATCTTCTTTAAAGATATGATTTATTTAAAGTTTTACAATAATTCAATGGATTATTTTGTTTTATTGGGTAGTTCAATGATGATTTTTATTCCGCAATTATGGTCAGAGGATCAGAGAATACAGCAGTCCATAACTGTCTAAGTTGAAACGTTAAATATATTCTGAAAATTATAATTTATTCCAATTTTTGAAAGACTGCAGCAGAAAATCTAATTATTTCTAAAGGAATTGCTTAGACAACATTAGAAAAACTTCAAAATTGACTCAAAATAAATATTCCACCAATTCTGTAATTTCGGAGAAAATATCTCGGGACGATAAAATTGGGATTGGCAACGAGAGAATTAAATTAACTAAAATTGTACAATTTCCGTAGTAAACTTATAATAATTAATAAAAATATTAAAAAAAGATCATTTTAATGAGAATTTACTGACGATTTCTGTGAATTAAAACAATATTTTTTAGTCATAATCACAATAAGACAATAAAATTTCTTTCTGATAATATTATTGTTGCCTTTGAACCACCATTTTTTTATTATTTTGGATTTGTCAAATGCAACACAAAGTTTAAGAGAAACTCATCTTATAATAATAATAATAATAATAATAATAATAATAATAATAATAATAATAATAATAATAATAAAATTGTGTTACAATTAAATTTAAGTAATCATTGTGTTAAAGCTGTCTGGTCTATGTATTTTTAGTTTTTAAAATATATTAATCTTAACCAGAACTCTTAACCAACTTTGAAAATTATATTTTTTTTGTAATTTCTAAATAAAGTTCATGGTTGTTAAAAACTTATTGGTCTAAACAAATGTATTAAAACAATTATTTTTTAAACTAAATTACAAAACTTACGCCATTTCTGAAACTTCAGGATAGCTTGGATGACCCAGTCAATACTGCCTTAACATATAATAAAGGTTTTCTGTCCATTAAATTGCGTTGATAATTGAAAGGTGATTTATAAAAAAAGTCATTTTGGTAAATGTTAATCAAGATGTCCTAGTTTTTTGGATTTTATTGGTTTCCTGTAATTAAGAATATTTAAGAAACCAATATTAAACATTAACCTATAGGAATTTTATATATAATTTTACTGTTATAAAAATGATGATGTTAAATTTTTTATCTTATTCAGGGATGAAGACATTCTGATAAGCTTATCAAGATAGTGAAAAAAGATGTTTTTAATAATGAGAGTGATCCTTTCAACTGTATTATTTAGATCACATTTTTAATACTCGTTTTAAAAACATTTGAACATCCTCCACGATATTGGGTACAAGTAATGGATTAATATAAATATTCCATCATTAATATTAGCATCATCTGGATATTAATCCTACGAATGCCTTATAATCGGGTTAAGGAAAACCAATGATAATTTAATACAAACAATGAGAATGTGGAGAAATAAATAATAGCGAAAAGATAAATCTTTATTAAGTAAAAGATAAATCTTTATTTAGTAAAAGATAATGTAATATTTTAAATGAATTTTGAATTGTTACAACTTCATTCAAAGGATGAGATATTTTATCACAACAAATTGTCCTTGATTTCAGAAAACTGGGAGTGAATAAAACTTATATTTAAGAACCTTCAATAGACAAGAGGATTGGCTCCTGAAGAAATTGTAGGAACTTTGTAATATAAAATTTTGAAAAATTGTTTGAATTAAAATTCTCATATAAAAAATTATATTATATTAAATATTATGTTTATTAATTGAAAGTGAGTCTTTTTTTACAATATTATTTTTTTATTTAATAATTAATATAAATATTAAGTACACATAAAACGAAAAAGATATTTTATACAAAATATTTTCAATTGTTATTAATAACTTTCTCCAATTTTTCAGAAAGCTGGTGAATTCCTCAATAAAAGAAATTAATATCGTTGGTGACTGTTAAATCAAATATCCATTATTCAAGAGAATGTGCCATAGACCGAAACAAGTGATAGTCAAGAGGTAGTATCGAAGTACCTCTAATGTTTCCTGCACTCATCTGTTGACATGTGGCCGGGCGTTGTCATGCAATAAAATTACTTTAAGCTGCCTTTTCTAATATTCTGATTCTTTTTCGAACAATGCCTGTTCAGACTTGTTAATTTCACTTGTTACTTGTCTCTTTCCATGTCTTTCACCTTGAGCGCGTGTGGTACCCATTTTCTTATTTTGTATACGTTTTCCATAAGTTTTAGAAGTCAGTTAATTGAAAATTGATAAGCATTTAATGATTTAGCAAGATCAATTTTAGCTTGGAACTTCAACAACCAATGCTCCCAGATCCTTGGCGCTCTTTATTTTCTACAATAAAATCGACCTTACAGATACGTGCTAACCATATTTTGAAAGCGGCTTTTGATAGACCATTTTTTCTGTAAGCCCCGAGAAGAATTTTCTAAGGTTTAGTTGCCGATTTGTAAAGCAAAATGAAATAACATCATTTCGTACAAATGTTGTCTATTTGTAAAAAAAAACAGCCATCTAAAAAAGGATACAAAAAAAATCTAGTTAAAGATATAAGAATATGTTTTTATAGATTATTTTTGAAAAATCCATATTAATAATAGATATATTAAGATAGTTTATTTAAACAAATCAATAAATTACTTTATAACTGCTTTTTGAAAAAGGGTCATTTTCAATGCATATATCTAATAAATATCTGACTTAGAATTCCTTTTAATAATGCAAAAAAATATAATAATCTTTACAATTATCTTTTTTTGGAACTTATGTGGAAATAAAACAATAATATTTAATTAATATTGTTTGAATTTCTGTGAAATCGGTGATATCAAAAGCCATCAGATATTTCAATGAATTAAAATGATATCAGCGATCGTTGCTGAAATAGATGGTCGGCCATTGTAAATTATCCCCACAAACGGAAAACCCTTTCTAATTTTAATTTATGTTTTATTTACTCTTATTAAATAAAAAGAAATATAAGTATGATCTCTTTATTATTTTCACAATCACAATAAACATCTACTCTCGAGTTACTTTTATACATATTGTCATGGAATTCACAGTAGTGCAAATCTTTGTTTAAAATTAATAATAAATGGTTTAAATTCTACATACCATACCTTTTGCTTCGAGTTTGAGAAACATATTCAACATTTTGAGGACATAGATGAATAAAAACATGCTCCAATTGAGAATTTTCTATTCTCTCAAATGATCCCCTAACCTCTTTGGTGAGATAAAACTTGTTTGAACCTTTTTAATATTTATATATTTCATAAATATTTCGTGTAACGTAACAATTTTGAATATATACAAATGAATTACTGATGATGTTAAGATTTTAAGTAATGTTCAATTATGAACATATGGCCCCTGTCATTTTGACTGACGAAAACAGCGGTGATTTATCTTTATGATAAAATTATTCTTCATTTTTACGAATAATGTGAATTTAACTCATTTGAATAAAAGAAAATCTACAAAATCTACAAAGCAAGTAGAGGGAATCTGGTTTTTTATTATTTTAAAATAAGAAAGGAAGAAAATAAGTAATATATTAAAAACAGAAAGTGCTAATTAAAATCAGTGCTATTGTAAATATAAACTGCTCAGTTTTAAGTTTTTATAGTTAATATGAAACATTTATTATTTATATTAAATTTAATAATTTTTAAAGAATTCAAACAAAGTGTTTAGTGTTTTCCAAATAGGTTTTTTCTCACAAAATGATAATATTTTATCAATAAATTGTACACACACCGCTTCTTTGAAATCGAAAATATTTTTTGTTGATATTGGTTTTGTGTATTTTATCAATTGTAAAATTTATGGAATGAGTTCAGTGTTACTATTTTTTTCTCATTTATAAAAATTTAAAATAAGTTTTAATTTTAAAGATTAATTTATTTTATTAAATTTAATTTATTAAAAATCTATATTCATTTATTAATTCTTTTACAATATATTTATGATTAATAATCGATGAATTATTTAATAATATTAAGACAAATAATAAATAATAATCTGCTTTTTTTAATTTTACAGATATTCAAAACTGAATTTAATTTGAACGTGAAAATATGCCGAATTTCTGAATATTTTTAATGGCTTGAGATTAAATATCCCACACAGACAATTTTAATAGGACTAATAACATATTATCTAAATAAATATTTCATATTAAAACTGAATAAGACTTTTTATTTATTTTATTGTACATAAGCCTATTTTAAGAAAAAAGAACAGAGTTTTTGTTTAAGACAAAATTACAGTTATTAACTTGGAAATTTTTGAACAGTTGAGAAGGACATCCTTTGTAATCAATAATATTTTTGTCGAATATCTTTAAATCCCAGAGGACCTTTATTTGTCATTTTTAAACACTTTCTTATGATTTGGTTATGATAAATCTTAATATCCATCAATCTGGATGAAGTCTTGTATAAACTATTTTTAAAAATGTTAAGCAATTATAGTTTTAACTTTATTCACTGTTAATGAATTGGAGTATTTTATCCTCTGACTTCCTTATTTGTTAATTATCTAATTATATTTTTTCATTTCAGAAATTATAATAAGCTTAAGTAATGACTCATCAACAACTTGTCTACTTATTTAAACTATACATCTGCTCTCAACTTTTTATGATTAGTCGAATAAATTCTATGAAATTAATGTTACAATTTTTAATGAATAGTTTAGGATAATAAAAAAATTCCTCAACTTTTTAGTAGAATTATTAAATATCCTCCAGTGCTTTGCAGGGGACTATTTTGATACCAGACCGTATTTCTGGATACAAAGAACAAATATTACTTTTTCAATATTATTGAAATCTAGAAATTTATAGAAGCAGCCTCTTTATGACACGAATTTTGCAAATTGATCTTCCTGAATCCATTACTTTTCAAATTTCAATCAAAATATTTCCTGAGAAATTATGCAGGTCTTATTAATCAGTTAATGTAAATATCAAGATACAATTTCAAGATACAAAGCACAAACGTCTAAGATAATTTTCTTTTACTGGTTTATGAATTGCTTTCCACAACTTTCGTCAATGTCGGGAATCAAGCTAACATGGTGTACCGATACTTGGCCCATGCACCAGGTTAAAATCATCACCTGTAGCGCTTTTGTTGATGGTCTATTACCCCTTGTCTTTCAAAATATTTTGAATAGCGTCAGCCGCACTATGATTGAATTGGAACTCTTAAAATTAGAATTCTAGAGCAAGATTAACAAATTGTTGGACGTGTTTTGCTTACCTGTTTTACACCTATGAAAGGAAAATGAATAATTTTATCCAATAATGAAAAGAAGCGAATCAAGAAGTTTAAATTACAACATTCAAAACAAACGCAAGATGAGTTAGCCAAACTGTTTTTGCAAAAGTTCTATAAAAGTTACCTGGCTTTTCAATTTTGCTTAGGATATTAATTGATTTCAAATGCCAATATGCTTAATATTTTATATAAAAAATAAAAAACGCCAACACCTGAAATATTGCAGCAAATATCGTATTAAAATCATAATTTAAATGTCATGGGTGTAACAGCCTATACATAGAGACACAGCGTCACCTCAGAACACGTATTAGTGAACATTCGCAATTAAGTAGAATAGTTTTAGATAATTCTTTGAATTTTGGTGCGAAAAAAGGTAAAGTTAGCGCTGAAGAATTTCTAGTAATTATATATAACATATAATGTATAATTATTTATATTTGTCTTTGTTAAGTTTGAAATGGTTTTATTCCTAAATTTTAAAATAATTCCTATTTAAAATATTCAAATGAAATATTTCTTAGCATATTTTAAATAAAAGGGTTATGTTTTATAAATAGAAAATGAAACCGAAATTGAATCGATTTTTATATAGTGCCTAAGGAATGACATGTTTGTTTTTATGTAACGGAAGCAACGCATAAAATATTCTTGTTAAGTGTCGATAATATTTGTTTAAACGATTTAGAGAAAATGAGCCGAAATTGGAAAAGAATTCAGTATAGGAGTACGTACTGAATTGAATGTATCAATCGCCCTTACAATATTTTATGAAGCCTTAAGTCATCCACCTTTTTTGTCACCTCCAATCGTTAGATTATTACTTATTCAATCATATGGATGTATTTGGAACTAATGTCTCGACCATAATGTAGTCCAGAATTGTAGTGATCAGATTTTTGAAACCAAAGTTCCCATATTTCACCGAAACTATATCGATAAATATTTTTTTACTTATAACAGAAATATTTTCAGAATTTAAAATTTTACTTTTCAATTCTTAAGAATCTGAAATAATTTTAAACAACCTAAGATTTATTTATTTTAAGTTATCAATTTTTGTTACTGTTAATTAATTTGTTTAATGATGAAGGATTTTTAAATTATTTTGGGGAATGAAAATTTTATTAAATATTATTATTATTATTATTATTATTATTATTTTTATTATTATTATTATTATTATCATTATTATTATTATCATTATTATTATTATTATTATTATTATTATTATTATTATTATTATTATTATTATTATTAT
>JBBMKC010241952.1:0-10835 GCA_037834085.1 Bipalium vagum
TAATAATAATAATAATAATAATAATAATAATAATAATAATAATAATAATAATAATAATAATAATAATAAAATCAATTAAAATTAAACTAAAGGAACTGAATGAATAAAATTAAAAATACCAATACAACACATGATTAACCTCAAGGCTCAAAAATAAAGAACATTCAAAATATTAAATGCCGATAGCTAATAATATCGCCAATGGTCAGATCTATTAGAATTCCAGTGACAATCAAATCACATTCTTGGTGCGATAAAACAAAGAAAATAATATTTAATGAGTAATTTGTTAATTTTAATAATCGGAATTGGAATATGAAATTAATTTTCCTAGAAATCAATATTCAGTTTAAATTATTTATTCCATAATTCAATTAGGATTTGATACTGGTGCTAGCACAGAGGGTTCCGTGTTTCTTCTTTTAACTCGTTTGCACTTTTTCAGCATCGTAGCCTGTTAAAACGACAAAATATTTTTAAAAATATTTTTTCATAAAAACAGTCCACTTCGGTTACAACGGATCGATTAGGACTGGATGTTTTATCTGTTGTGAGTGAATTTTTCATTTGTTATAATTATAAAATAATTAAATAATAGAATCAAATTAAAAAATATTTTTAATGATTGTAAGTACTATGCATTTTGTCCTCAAAATGCTTAAGAAATATTTTTATCAAAATATATATATTTAACGAAGTTTATTCAAAATAAAGTATGTAAGAATTTTGATTTTGGTTCACTGCACGTCACGTACCCAATCAAAATGTTACTTGTCCTCAATAATTTGAGTTGTTCTATTTCCTATTTAATGTCATCTCATGGAATCGAAATGTATTGGCGAACATTAAAAATTATATCGTTAAGAGAAATATCGTTAAAACGATATTGTTATTTCATCATTTGAGTCTCAAAATCTTTGAAATTTAAATGAATTTTTACAACAATTATTTTATATTTTTAAATTTTGATTGCTAATTAGCAACAATAAAATAATCTTTTTAATGTATAGTAAAACCTATCAATGTTGAGCACAATTAGGACCGAATATTTTGCTCAAAATATAGATGGTTCATGAAAACAAAGTCAATATATAATTTTTGACTGTTTTAAATAAAAGGATCAACTTGAACAGAAACCCAAATTAACAAGTTTTATTGTAATATCAGGCTGTAACATTGAAATTCAGACATTTTATAAAATAAAACTTATTGACAATTAGAACAAAACCATTACTAAACCGTCTTTTAGATAATCACCTCCAATACTAATCACATCTCGCTACTTTTTCTGTGAGCATAAAATGGCTGCTTTCTTTGAAGAAAGCCTCAAGGTCATTTTTTATATGTTCATTGTCATTGAACTTCATTTTGGCAATATTTTTTGCAATGATCAAAAGAGTGATAGTCAGTTAGTGCCAAGACTGAACTGTAAGGTGGATAAGGCAGAATTTCCCAGCTTTTCTGATGTCATCTTTGCTCTGTGCTGGCGTGTGTCATTGAGGTATCTGACTTTGTCAATTTGTGGACGAAGTTCTTTGATTTTAATGTTTAGACAATCCAATTGCTCACAGTAAAGTTCTTTAGCAACAGTGGTGTTTGGTAGAAGCAACTCTATGATGACGCTCCATACATCCCACTAAGAGCAGATCATTACCTTCCTGTACACCCTCAGAACTTTAGGAATCGCAACAGTTGATTCGCCCGAACTCACCCATGATCGCCTGCGTGTCACATTGTAGTGGAAGACCCACTTCTCATCTCCAGTGACAATTGGATTGAGCCATTGGAATGTGCGGCACTTGGTCAGCAATAAATTGCAAATAATGACCCGGCACATTATTTTCGCAGCAGTCAATTGATGAAACAGCCACTTGTCTAGCTTGTTCAACTTTCCAAGAGAGTGAAGGTGATGAGCCACAGTTGTATGGGAACATCCAATTTGTTGCACCAATTTTCTGGTGGTCGACTGAGAATTATCTACCATCAGTTACAGAAGAATTTCATCATCAATGATTGCATCGCGACCTGGGTGTGGTTCATTTTGAGGTCAGAAATCACTAACTTCGAATTTCTTGAACCTATTGTAGCAGGTCTGTCTGTTGACTGTATTTTTGCCAAACGCTTTGCAAATTTAATAAAAATCTTAAAATTGTATTATTAAATTAAACCAGAGGCAAGCCACGTACCAAGGATCTTTTCCTCACTCATTGACACATTAAAAAAAACCTGGAATCATTCTCGATACAGTCCAGTGTGTTTATATAAACGATGGTTATAATCAGAAATGAGACCTATATATCTATACGTATAGTTAAAATAATTTATTGAGCTGTTTTTATCATTTCTGGTGGATTCTAAGTACATTTTAGCATTAACATGTATTCATGAATATTTTAATTCGCAGAAGATATCTATCAAAAAATATTCATAAATATATTTATTATCATTAAAGATATACATTTACAGGGTACGCGAGTAAAATTGACTATAAATATCATTGTTTTAATAGATTATTTTAGTTTGATCTATGCATTATTCAAACATGGATATATTTCAGAATTTCAATAATTATCTGTGGTCTGAAGAATGGAAAAGAAAGGTACATGCAATTTGCGTCGGAATGACGAACAATGATATTTGAAATTCTTGTTTAAATTTTCCGATCCTTTACTCATTGAACTTTTATATGGTACAGTTATTTATTAACAAGAGTAATTTTTTTATAAATCATTAAATGTTTTTTCTTTAAAACATTCATTGAAAATAAAAATATCACTAAAAATTTAGTTTGTGTAAATTTATAATTTATTTTATTGATGAGAAATCTAAATTTATTTATTAATAGTTTTCAATATTTTTTGATTATTTTTATTTTATATATATTTACTATGAGAAAAAACATTTCATTTTTATTGTTTCAGTACTTTTGTGCGACCGTGAGGGATTTAAAAATCAGCAAAAACTTTTAAAAAGTTCGGGGTGTTTCCTCATAGTATCTTTTAATAAATTTTAGGTAACTTAAAACCATTTGAAATCTATTAAGAAAATTCTAAAAACATAATGGTAGACCGATGGTGATAAACATATAGTATATGCTTCTGCAACAAAACTTCCCAGTGAAGCTCTTAAAATTCACGGCGATTATTAAAAATGTATCATTGGATGTTGTTTGATGGAACACAGTTAAAAAATTCATGACTCATAATAAATCAAAATGTCAATTCCACTTTTAATGTGAAATTAATTTTTATTTTAATAAAGTTCGAATGGAAAAATCTACACATCCAGCTCTAATCAATTATTTTGAAAGTTTTTAAAATCTTTGCAAATTCATGGTAAAAGATGAATCTACTCCATCAAATTGGATCTGACGTTTCAACTTGAACATTGAAGATGATCGTCATTCTGGACTCAAAAATATAAATCGTAACAAATAATTAATTCCATACATGATATGGTCATTATTAGTCATTGATTTCCTATAATTCAAATCTCTTGGCCATAGACATCTCAACTGAACATGGGTTTCATGTTTGAAGCAGGAATTATTCTTCAGATAACTATATTAGGTGTCGCATTTGTTAAATATGATTACAAAAAAATCTTCGATGAAAACTAATTACCCAACATTTTGGCTCTTTCTCTAAATAAAATAACTGATTTTAAACATCGCTTCGAGAAAAATTGATGAAATCCGGAATGAAGTTTAACATTGTTACAGAACATTATCCTTATTGACTAGATACCGTTTAATTTACAAGTATTCTCAAATCTAATAGTTTCCACGTAACAAGCGATTCTCATCAAATAATGAACTTATAGCTGATATAAATGAGCGTTTTGAATGACTGCCAGAAAATCATTTCTGGATGGAATAAATAAATTAAAGAACCGCTGAACACATGCAATAAATATTTTTGAAAATATTTGGATGAATATGTTTTTTAACTTTTATTTTCGTTCCACGTACTTTTCAATTATTGTAGATAGTAAGATATTTAATGAAAATTAAGTTTTATCATAAAAAAAAAATATTTCATAATAAATCTTCCATTTTCACTAAATAAATCTTTTAAAAAACAAGATTTAGGTAAAATAATTTCATTTTTATGTTATAATAAAATTACTTTGAGAGCAGATTTTAAGACTACTATTTGCCCTGGAGATTGGATAAATGGTTCGCCGTCAACTTGAACAGGTAGATCATTTTTCAAAGTTATTTTCAGCTGAAAATAAAATACTTTAGAACAGTGAATAATTAAGAACAGTGAATAATTAATTTGTTATCCAGACCCATTTTAAATTTTATAGTATTAAAAAATTTTTGCATGCATCATTAAAAAAATTATTTAACAGACTTAATAAATGAACTATTTGAAAATCAATAAAAAATTTTACCAATCAAACAATGAGTAAAAAACATATATTTGGTATAAAAATTATTTGATATTATTTATTGTTAGGATAGTTCATTAATGAATTATCAATTTTAAAATTGATATATTACAAATTGTTTTCTTTTAAGGAATTCGATCTTTGCAGCGGTATATATGTAAATATTTAGATTTTAAGAAATAATCAAATCATGAGATCCTATAGAATTTAGCGACACGACTTCTGAAGAGAATGATAACATACTCTCTTTTTAATCGTGACTGTTCATTTTATCAATATTAGTGTTCAGTACGAGTTTTGTCATGTGCAAATAACAATGTCATTACTTTTATTGGATCCTGGTGTTAATATACATTTAATAAAAATATAGTTCTTAATTTATTAATATCTTGTAGTTAAGTTATTCAATAAATATTATTCGTTCATTTTTCAAAGATACATACGTTTATTTAGCAAAATTGATTTCGTTCCCACATACGTAACATTTTACAACCGTATGATGAAACTAGTGTAGATCGATAACAAGTACCTTAAAAATTCAAAATAAAATCAATTGAAAAAATTGATTTCGGTGATAAATTTTTTTAGGATATTTATAAAATGATGGGTCAAAAGCTTTGATTTTACGGCCCATTATTCTGATCAATTAGTAATTATTAATATTAATTAGTGTTAAGCTGAGACTATAACTAAGATTCCAATTCCTTTCTTATGCTATTTTTTTATTAGGTGGGTGAATAAGTAACCGAAATCCGACAAAAACTTTCAGTTTTAAAATACTTGGTACATAAATAATATGTTATTTTAAAATATCAATATTTATCTATCAAATTTAAATTTAAGAATGATGTTTAAAAATTCTTTAGTTAATCTAGGATGCAAAATTTTGAAAATTGAAGAAAAATGCAGCACTTGCGGGAAGTTTTGTTATGGTACTTTTTCTCCAAGAAGACTGCTGCTGAGAGTCACCGTTTATTATATGGGAAATATGCTTTTTCAAAAGCACAATGTTTTAAATGGTTTCATCGGTTTAAAAATAAAGATTTCAACATCATGGACTATTAAGCGACAGTATTCTTCGAAAAGTTTAAGGATTTTGCTATTGATGTATGTTTAGTTTTGGTTATAACTCTAGTTTATAATCACTATTTGCTTATCATTTGAAACAAAAGTAATAATTTGAATTCCTAATAGAAAATTTATGAAGACAAACAAAGATGTTCATTATCGAAAATTAAATTTTTTGAAAGTTCAACATTACTAAAATCACTGGAATTGCTGGTAGTGTTGATAAATTTAAATTATATCTTGCTTTAAAAATATATAATCAAAATTTATCTCAGGTGTTGATCAATAATTGGTTTTCAAAGTCTGTTCTGTTCTGGTTGAACACCTTAAAGTTTTAGTAATAATAAATTATTAAAATAATTTGATATAAAAGTTCTCTTAAAATTTATCTGGTATTGAGACCTATATCCTCATTTTCATTAATTGCAACTGAAATATTATTTACTTATTTATTATTAAAATATTATTTTATTTTTTTGTTTAATCACAACATTTTGCAATATGCATTGCAAATAGGTAAATAAATAATTCATGAATGATAAGAAGTGTTCATAATGTTTCATAGCAAGTGTTCATAATGTTCATAGCAATGTAACTAAAATAAGAAAAAGATTTCATTAAACTATCTGATTTTGAAAGAAGTTGAATGATAGGACTTCATGAAGTTGGAATAAGTTAAAGAAAAATCACCAGACATTGAGGAAGAGATCATTTGAATGTGTGGTGTGATGAAGACTTAGACAGTAGCAGTGGACAAAAATGAAACACCAACTCCATCTCATAGCTATTAGAAACAAATAAATACTTTACAAAATATTAGAAAATGAACAACAGAAAAGGTCTCCCTTAGCCATAAATATCAAAATTGAGTAGTTTTACTTATAGCATCTGAAGCGATATTTACTATTTACAACATATCATAAAGCCACAAAACTTGTCCGATGTCAGGAAAGGCAACGTTTGAGTGACTAATAAAATGCAACCTTTAGATGATTCAAGATTCTGTTTATGGAAGGGTGATGAACGCTTGAGGTTGAGACATTACCATGACGAACAACAAAATGATGGATTGATGCTACAAAAAATGAATGAATTATGTTATTTGGACTCATATGCTTTAGATTCCGGTCATTCTTTGTATTTATCAGAAGTAATTGGAATGCATTTCGATGAAATTCTAAGACCTCTATTACTTCCTTTAATGGAAATACTTCCAGGGAGTAATTCTCAACAAGACAACACAGGACCACATATATCGCGAGTAAAAAAGTAAAGTTTTTGTAAGAATAAGAAGTTGAAACAACTTGGTCATCATATTTACCAAAGTTATCTACTATAGAACTTGTTTGATATCATTAGTTGTCTGCTATGATCTTCTCTTGGTACTCCTAAAACATTGGATTTATTTGAAAATCAGCTTCTACAAATATAAATCTACTTAAATCAAGGGGAAATAAATCTTCTAATTAATAATCTGACAAAAAACCCAAATTTATTGTAGGACGCTACTACATGTTTTTATATTAATTGATTTCATGCAATTTGATCATATTTGATAATCTCATTTGTTCAGTTTTTATTGAAAATAAGTATGTTTAAAAATTATGTTCTTATTTTTAATTGTAATTTTTCATAAAATCCAAACAAAGTTATTCCAAATAAAAATCTAATTTGAATTTATAAACAAAAATCACGCTGAAATTACATGAGATGCTTGAGCAATCCTGATTCCACTTCTCAATCCGGAATGAATTTGACCCATATGAACTACTCCAGATACTCCAATCACCTCCAACATACCATCATAATGTGTAGGTTTACTAAAACGATCATCTCGTTCTGTTGCCCATGGATTGGCACCACCAGCCCAAGACATGATATTTAGAACTATTAAGCCTTCGATTGGAGGCAGGTCGAGTATTTTATTATCTGCTTCAACGACAATTTGCTTGTGAAGATCTTTACACGTAGTTCTATACATCATTTTACGCAGGCCCATCTTCAAATATACACTTTTATTGTGCATTCTAAATAATTATTAAATAATAACCATTAATTAAACACTAAATTCAGATCATTTTATTATCATTTATTTTATTATTATTTATTATAACTGTTGTTTTAAAAATGATTGGCATAAATTTAAATTCGACAAAAATGATAAAATAAACATTTACTTTTCAATAAAACTTTGAAATTAACATTCAGGATAATAGAAGTACACGTGTAATAAATTGAAGATACAGGGTGTGACAGCTATTTGAGGACAAAAATTGATTTTTAAAGAATTTTTAATGAAAAGAATGTATATTTTAAAGCAATATTAGAAACTTATTATTTGTTTTAAGTACACAAGTTTTATTTATTCAAAAAATCTCCTTCAGTGTCAATTACAACTTCAAGACGGCTTCTGAAAAATTTTAAAAGCCATGGTCAAATGGTTTTTGTTCATATTTATCATAGCAGAACTTATAGAAGCCAATAATGAATCTTTGGTATTATGAGGATGTTTGTTCGTCTCCTTCTCTACAACGCCCCATACGAAATAGTCCAAAGGATTTAAATCGGATGAGTTAGGTGGCCATAAGTTTGAAGTGACATGGTCGTTAAAATTTAGCGATAGCCATTTTTGTGTTTTTAATGCTGTATGGCAGAGAGCTGAGCCTTGTTGGAACACAAAAAGGCCTTCCGTGGGCAACTTTTTCAACCCAGGGCTTCACATATGTATCCAGACACTCGATATAAAAAGATACATTAATTCTAAGTCCCTGTGGAAAGAAATACGGAGGCATAACAGGACCTTCGTTGCTCACAACACCCAATATCATTAAAGATGATGGAAACTTGGTATGCATAACATTAGGGACTTCAGAAGCACTGGAGCACAGCCATCGATTGTTCCTCCTATTAACCTTTTGATCTTGAGTAAAAAGTTTTTCATCAGAAAAGAAGCATAGCATTTTTGGATGATCAAGATTCTTGATTTTGTTTAAAAGACATTTTGAGCGGATTAAACGATATTCTTTGCTTTTTCCGATACAAAAATGTCTTCTCATGACGTTCGACTTTCATTAGAAATAATTGTGTACCGTTTGTCTTACTATTGACTAAGAAACCGATAGTCGATGGGCAATTTCTCACAGTGATGTTTTGGGAATTTTAGGAACAACATCCTGAACATTTTGAACAAAATTAAAATTTCTGACAATGTCTGAAATTTAGGAATGTGTTTTCTTTTAGATATAGAGGAAACATTTCGATCAGATGCCAAACATTCATTTCTAATTTTATTAAAAAACGATCTGGCCACATTAAGAAATTTCTGTCACTGTGCCCGGCGGCTAATGCAACAATAACTTTCATTTCTTGTATTAAATCAAAAGTTATCTCTTTCATTTCTAAATTAAAAAATAATTAGTTAATTTTGTATCAATAAATATTGCAAATCAATTTTAGGGCCACTAAAAAAATTATGATATATTTTAAAAATTGTTGTCCTCAAAAAGCAACGCACCCTGTATTAATAATAGTAAATTAAATAAATGTTAATATTTAAAGTAAATTTAATTCTAATCTGAATTTTTAAAAACCTAAGTATAATTGTAAAAAATAACAGTGAATTTGGTGAATAGAAACCTCAGAAAATTTTGATTTGACTTTGTGCCAGTCCTGAGAAGGAATTGTATCAAAAAGGAATGAACAGCATTATTCAACTCTTCTATCACAAATTTTTTACCTGGTAAATTTTTTTTTACAGATTTTTCAATAGCCAACAATCACAGGGAGCGAGATCTAGACCTTAAAGTATGTGTGAAATTCAACTCAATACTCATATCATCACTCAAGTATTCGACCGTGAGTTTAACCTTATGTGGTCGAGGATTATTATGGTGTCAAATTATTCCCTTTACACCAGATTTTGGATGTCTCTCGGAGATGGTTTCGATTACTTGAGATACCAATCTCCTGTGATCTTCTCTCCCTTTTCCAACTTAACTACTTTGACTATTCAAGTCGAACAGTAATTTATCATCCAATAATTTATAATTTCATTGATGTTCCATCAAACAGGTAAAAACACCTTTTTGGATGTCATTCAGGTTTCACAATCGGTAGGAATGTTTAATTAGAACTTAACCATCTTCTATGTCTTTAGTTGTTCAGATACAGAACCCATTGCTCATCTCCTCTTATATTGCGAGATAAAAATAGTTCTGTTTGTATTCTGAAAGTATTGCAGCACAAATGACGGTTCTATGAATTCTATTAGTATCTTTTTTTTGCGGAACCCAAAGCTATCAGAATTTGTTATGATGATTCCAAATCATTTTCTTATTGCAGCAAAGTGTTTGGGTCAAATCATATGTTAATAATAATTTGATATTTTCCAGAAAATTCCGTTATCCGCAGTTTTTGGATTGTTTTCTAGATCTAAATTTTTATACAAATTCTGGCATTAATTGGTAATCATTTGGATACATAGCGCATATATTTTGTCGCGACCGTTGCGTTGACACCGCTCTTAAACTAGACGAGTGTGCTCTATTAAAAACCCTGATATTCAACTACAATTAAAAAGTTGTCAGGTACCAATAACTTGAATTTTGTGCACCAGTCAACGAAAAGCTCACCATTTAATTTCTTTTTAATGTTTGGGAACAAAAATAATTCATATGGTGATAAATCAGGTGAATTCTGATTATTTGTCACTAATTTTTCATTTTTATTATCGGTAAAATCGATGGTTTTATGTTGGGTTTTTTTCAATTGTTCTCTACCATTCAGCATTCGTTCCCACGTGGTTTCAATTATTAGAGGTACCTACAAATAATGTCATTTTTATCAAAGATATAAAATTAATATATTTTTAAAAACACAAATATATAATCAACAAAGTGATCCAAATGACTTTTTCCCATGTATTAGATTGTAAAGAAATTAATGGCAGTTTATGAAACTTAATTTTTGCAGTATGAATTAATAAAGAAAAAATTGTTTTATTAATATAAATTTGTTTTCATATTGAAGTGTAAATTTTAAAAAAGGTATTTCAACAAAAAATTTAATAAATAATTAATATCTATAATTTTGTAGGCATTTAAATAATGATTGACGACTCCCAAATTAGAGCTGTTTTCTTATATGAATTCAAATGGGTAGTAATGCTGCACAAACCGCTCGAAATATCAATCGCTTTTTGGAAAAGGTACCACTAGCGAACGTAGCGCTCAACGCTGGTTCCACAGATTTAAGGATGAAGATGAAGACATTCAAGATAAAGATGGTCATGGGCACATCTTCCATCTCCAATGACGATTTGAAAGCACTGGTTGAGAGTGATCCACGTACCACTGTTCGAGAAATTAGCCGTA
>JBBMKC010241963.1:0-10835 GCA_037834085.1 Bipalium vagum
GTAAATCCTTCTGAACTTGAAACGAGCTTTGTGTTAAGGTTTGGTTAGGTAAATTAGAAACTGAAGTTAATTGATAGGACAAACAAACCAGCACTACTCGCTCCGCCATAATAACAATCATCACCCAAAACCAAACACTTAACAATATTATAACATTCAAAATCATAGTACAATAATCTTCTCTGGAAAGCTAGCTTTTATTTCTTCTTGTTCTTGAACATAATTCTATATGTGTATTAAGAAGATTTTCTGATCTATGTGAATTTAAAGAATTAAGAAAATTTTGATTATTATGTAATGTTGCATTAGAAAATATATTCATATTTTTACATAATAGATCATTATTATATATACAAATAATATGTAATATGTAATAATGTATGTATTATGTAATAAAAATTAAATTTTCTTTCTTCTATAGTTGGATAAGCTATAAAATGTTCAATATGGATTGGTAATATTATTTTATTTTCATTTTTTTCTTTCCTGATAATTCAAATACATTTACATAAAAATTATTTTAATTATTAAATTTTTTGTATCTTATATTTTTATTGGAAAATTTATATTACTTAAATTCAATTCATTCATGTACGGAACATAACTTTTTAATCTATCACTATATACTTCTGCAGGGCATAGATAAGCATTAACAGAATAACAGTAACAGTAAACTGAAAACGTAAATAAAACTACAAATAGTTGAACATTAAATCAATAGAGAGGAACACTGAGAGAAAGGAACTGAATTATACGATAAATTTTTCAAAAAGAAAATCAATGTTACGCTGCATAAAACTGTAACCTTAAGATTTATGTGAATGAATTCGAATTCTTAGTATCACAAATTTTTTCACATAAAAATTCAGGTGAAAATGAGATTCATCTGTCACAATTCATTTATCAATAAAATTTCTGTTTTTCTAGCTATCTTGAATTGAGATCACTTAGCTTATCCACAGCTTATTATCCATTTTTAGTAAGCTTTGAATAGTTTGATCTCTTTACGTGTGCATATTTAAATATCTTGGTATGCACCTCAAAGAAGTTCTTGAAATTCAAATTTATCGATAACTCCAAATAGACAATCGAGTCATCAAATTATTATTCTATACATAAACAATATGTTTTTGAAAATGCACTGAAATTATTCTCTCGGATCGTTTAAATCGGTATTAGAACCCTTTTATTGAAAACTCTTGACCAAGTTACGTATTGTTGGTTATATTTCGTGGTTTTCAAATTTAGAAAAATTTTATATATTCTCTTAGTTAAAATAATACCAATTTTTTTGGTAATAGAATTAGATAATTTTTATCCTTTGCCATATCGTATATTTTTCCATATTAAATTTCAAAGAATTAAAATTTATAAATCTCTAAAAGAAATTATCAATTTTCAATCAATTTCCAATCAAACTTTTTTCAATTTCTAAATAGAAAAATGTCTTGAAACAGGAGATTTAAAATTTTTCAATTTTGAAACTGACTTAATTTCAATAATTGAACTCACCAAACATTTATGAAATAGTGTAAAATATTTATTTATAAACTTAATAAATAGACATAATATATACATAAAAATAATTTGAGATTTAAATGACTAAAACTTCAACTTCAGAATAAAGTTTTATAAAATTAATAATTATTTTTCTAAGAATGTTAAATAAGCTTATTCAACTTTAAAAGTTTATTGGTTAAATTTATGAGAATACAAGTCTCAGTTACTTAGCACAAATGCTGATTTGTTTTACTTAAGCATTTTAATTGTTTAATAAGACAATATTTTGTGTACAAAGTAAATTACAAATATTACTAAAATATGGCTAATAAGAAAGAAAAGGAAAAGCAGTTACAAGATAAATTGCAGATCATTCTGGCTGATTTATTAAAAGATGACGATAATAAATATTGTGCTGATTGTGATTCGAAAGGTAATTTTTAAATAATTATTTGAAATCCACTTAATAATATAGGACCTCGGTGGGCATCATGGACTTTGGGAATCTTCTTATGTATTCGATGTGCAGGAATTCATCGAAATCTTGGAGTGCATTTATCGAGAGTAAAATCAGTCAATCTGGATTCGTGGACACCACAGCAAGTGGCAGTAATATCATTCTTTTTATTTAAAATATATTACCAAAATCCATTGAATAATCATCAGATGTTGAAAGAAATTGGCAATAGTCGCGGCCGAGCAATTTATGAAGCAAATCTGGAGGATAATTTTCGACGTCCTCAAACAGATTCCGGATTGGAGCAGTTTATAAGAGCCAAGTACGAGCAGAAAAGATATATTGCCAAAGAATGGATTGCTCCAACTCCATCTGTGGATAGCATTGCTGATGTTAATAAAATTGTAATTATATTCATTTAACCTGATTTAATTTAGGAAATTCGAAAATTAGAACAGAATCAAAATAAGAAACGTGTCAATTACAATGTTAACAATACCGTCAACAACAGCATAGTTCCAATTTCACGTCGTGAAAACTCGGAGAAATCGATCAGTGGAATCAAAACTTTGGAGGTAATTCACTCTTTAAATTTTATATAATTTCATTTCTGCCGAATTAATCGCTCAATTCTTCCACCTAAACCTTTTATCTGATTACTTTGATCGGGGTTCTATTATCAAGTTGACCTTGCGTGGTTATTGAAAAACTGCATGGTTCCTGGACATTTTACCAACCAGACTTTGTTTTCTCAATGTTTTTATTGTTTTATCGGAATATTCAGTCATTTCTGACTTTTTCACCTTTATCTCATTTCACCATTGGTTTTATTGGTTCTATAATCAAAGTTTTTCTGTTGTATTCATTGGATTTGTCACGATTTCACAAGTCTGTTGATCTTTGAACCTTTATTATCCGTATTTTCGATTGATTATTGATCAAGGTCTTCTGGATTGATTCCTTTATTGATAGAAAGGTCAGCTTTAAGACACAGCTATCCAGAATTAATTATTAAAAAGAGAAGAGAGTGATAATTTACATTTTTCTTGTTAGTTTAATCGATAAGTGAAAATAATATTATTAATCAATAAAAAAATTTCATTGGTGAAATATGACACGGGTAGAAACATGCTAAATTCTTTGGTCATCAAGGTCAATAGAGGTAATCATGGATTTTTTTAAAAATCGATTTTTTATAATGTTTAATTAAAATAATCAATAAAATGTAAGATAGTTATTTATGTATGACGGTTGAGATTGGACAATAAATCTATTCGATGTTGTTTCACTGAGGAAACACTGATCATGAAATCGAGAAGAACAAATGGTTTTTTGATTCATCTTAAAAATCTTTTATCAATTTTCTTCTCTCTACAGTATTTCTCCTTAATTTCCTAAAAAACAATTTTGTCCTGTTAAAATTTAATAGATTTGTATTCAGATGATACAGATGATAGCTTTTTGAGTACACTTAAATTCAACTTGTCTTGTACCGCCGCATTTGTCGAGTTTTTATATAAATTCAATGATCCTTGGTTTCTCGATCTGTTACATTTTTATTGATTATTTTTGTTTGAATTTAAAATTGATTTAATCATTAAAAGGCGCAGACTGGTTTTTTTTTCTAATTTGCAAGGTTTGCGGCTTTAAAAATTTTACATGGAATTTGTTATTCTTGAACAAAAAAGCAGTTGAAGTGAAAATTTGTAATCGACTTGATTACAGTTCTGGAGAGAAAAGGTTCCTCTCCGTGGGTGTTTAATAATTAAATAGTAATAGATCCATATTATATATGAAATAAAAGTTAGAAAATTTTTTAATGATTTTTCCAGACAAAAGTTGTGGTTTCATATTATTTATTGATTGAAATTTAAGTGCATTTCTAATATATGAAAAAAAACCACTTGTTTATTATGGGATTCTTTTATTTATTTTTTCGATAATCTTTATTAGTGCTACATTTCTTTATAATTTTTTGGATTTAAAATAATTTGTTAAAATTGTGATTGATCAATAAGATGCACAGAGTTGTGTAATACTTTACATTTTTTTTATCATATCGTTTCGGTTAATGTGAGTTATTGATCCTTAATCAAATGGTTGGGATTTCTGTGTCAAAGTCAGTATTTTTAATATTAATCTTTCGTAACAATAATAATACGATAAAATAAAAAATACATTATTGATTGAGAAAAACCACGGGTTTCTATATTGTTTTTCCAGGAAAATCGTGTTTAAATTGATTTTTCAGATGGACGAAAAACCTCAAAATAACAGCAACAAAGTTGACTTGCTTGGCTTGGAAAGTGAAAACGGTACCAACAACGTCGATGATGCATTTGGTGATTTTGTTTTTGCCAGTCCTCATCAACCGTTTTCTCCGTCGACATCTCTGTCGAACTGTGTCACAACCAGCGGTGGTTCGTTGCCCGTTTCGTCGGCTGTCGAAGATTTAATGGGACTGAATTTGGAATCCAGTGGGCTGGTGACAAATATGTCAATCGGCACCGCGACTGGTGGTGTCAACGTTTGCGTATCGTCTCCTTCATCAGTGCAAAATGCTGCTGGTGGGAAATTAGATAAAAGTTCCATCTTAGCTTTATACAACAGTAATAGTAGCGGTGGAAATACCATGAGTCAAGTACCAAACTCATTGGCCGGCTGGTCCGCTACTGGTGCTGGTAGCTCTACGCTCTCATATCAGACCGGTTTTATGCAATCAGGTAACGAAGATTTTTGAAAATCAATACAAAAATAATTGTATTTATCAACAGATTTCCCGTCTCAAGGCTACAAGTCCGTGGGGGGTTCTTCTGCCAATTGGATAGGTCCAGGTCAAGCAAAGAACACGAACTCCTTTGAGGTGCAACACAATCCTTTCTTCAACAACTCAAATTTTTCGGTGCAACAAACGGCGATGCCATTGTCTCAGGTATTGGTTTCTATCATTGTCTATTGATTTTTTTATTGATTTCTTGAATCCGCAAGAGATCTTTGGTTTTGTGGTTTTTTAATTTTTTTTCATTTTCTTTATAAAAATCTAGAAATTAGAAATTATTTTTCTCATTTTGTGTTGATACATCTACATTAAAAATTCTCTTTTTCTGTAAAAGATCTGTTCTCACTTAAAGGTATAAAACTAGAGAAAATCAATCGGAAATTTTCTTTTATTTGAAATCTGTCTTCCTACAACCGTGATCTCTTTATGTAAAGAAACACCTGACCCGTGTCTCAGTTTGACGTGTTCCTTTTCTTTATTCATATAGTGAATCGTGTATTGATTTATTTATTTAAGCAGAACAAACTGAAGAATGTTTTTCACGACACCGATGTACATTTTTTATTTGAATGTTTTATTTTTTGCTTTGTTCAATGTCACCACCACTCGTGGTTTTTTGCCATTTACTCTGATTTTCGAAGTCCACTGAAATAAAATGGAACGTCAATTTATCGATAAGAAATTAAATATTATTTTACTCGATCTTAATAAGCCACGTTTTTTCGTTATTGACAAAATTGTTCAAAATCGATTTTCAGTTGTTATTAATTGATTAGTTTAAAAAATCATATTGTAATTTAAGAAGATTTTGGTTTGGTAAGGATTGATTTTTAATCTCACTATCATTGGGGCGAGATTCATAAATTAAGTCATTATTGGCGTTCTGCGTCAATAAAGCTCTTTTCCCGACTATAAGAGACAATACTGGCGGTTCTTGTCTGATTTCATTAATTGGTAAGAATGGGGATATTACATTTTAAATTTTATAGAAAATCAATTAAACTTACTTTCTACTTAAATTGACAACATAGTTACACTTATCGATTAAATAAATGTTTGGGGAAAAGGGTTTTGTAGAAAACTACATTTTTGACTGCTTTATTTATTCGATTTCAAGCGAAATAGGCTCAAAATTGTATTTACTTTTTCGGTTTACTATTGATTTATTGTGGAAATCTTTAAAAAAATGAATATTTTGAGACTCGCTTTTTATTGTCAATTTTTGTGAAGTTTTTACCGATTTGTAGGAATAAATGTTCAAATTATCAATAGATAATCAATATTTATCTTAAAACTTAGGAGATCTTGTAATTCAATACTGTAAAAGAATGGAGCCACCGCTTGACCTAACTTAACCTTGTAATCTAATTTTTATCTATTATTGATGATGATATCGATGTTGGATTGACGTTTGGTGTACGAAAGCCGGTAACTTAATTAATGAAACACGATCAACAATGAACCATTCAAATAAATATCTTATGAAATGATGATCGAATCGATGATGAGATCGTCATCATCGATTATGGAATGAGTCGATCATGGATTAGTGAGATGATTGTCGTTGCTTTCTGCTAAAATCGGAACAAGAGGCTGATTATCACCTAGACTCCACGTTTTAATGATATTGGTTCGAACAGGAATTTTTTCCGTATTATTAATTTTCGAAAATTTGAAATGTGTGGAATTTTTTAGTTTTAACACGAATTATTATTGCACACAATGCATTTCTGAAGTTATTACACCACACAAAATTCAAAAATTATTATCATTATCGATTTTGTTTTATAATGTTTGGTTTTTTATAATTGTTGATTACAAAAATCATTTTTGTTCTTTAATATTGTTTTCATGAAAACAAATAAATAATTTATATATATTAGTGTATATTAATTAGTGTAATATTTCGTGCCCCCTTGTTTTTTATTACATCTGTAATCTCATTTATTTTCCAATTTTCTCACAGACCGATTCGAAGAGGGACTTGTACAAGTCCTTGTTCGTTGACAGTTTTATTAAAAATGAATGATCAATGTCTTTTTATTCCCACATTTCACCAGAATGTCATTTAGTAGTAATAATATACTTTTGAACGAAATATAAAGAAACATTTTGTGTTAAATTTTATCAATTTCATTGATCGATAAAATTCTTATTTCATTCAATTTATTCCAAAAATTGTACTTGGTTTTTTTGAACTGAATTTTTATTTTAAACATGAATCGTTTTTAATTTTTCGAAAAAAATCAATTTTGATGATTTTACAATGATCAGAGAAACGTGTCTCTACGGCACGTAAATAATACATAGCAAAAATGAACAATTATATTAATCTATTATAAGTCAATAAAGTGTGCATAAATAATCAAAATTCTGCTCCAAGCACATCTATAATAATTTTAATGTTACAAAATTGAGTACTGTCCATAATTATAATAATATTAACTTTTATATTTAAATATTCTTAAAGTAATTTTTTTAAAATCTTGAAATTTTGAATTTTTTCAATCTTTTGTATATCAATTTTAAGAATGTTTTAAAGTAAAATGACTTAAACAGATTTTTTGTCTTTTATCAGTTTTAAGTGATTACATTGAAAAAATTATTCAGATAAATAAGTTTGAACCAAAGACAAAAATATTTACAACAAATACGTAGGTAAATTCAATCAAGATTAAATTTTGAAACCAATTAAACGAATATTACTGGAAAAATGTTAAATAATTTACCAGTAATATTAATAAATAATGATAATAAAATGCACACTCAAAAATATTTTACAAAATTCAATAACAAAATGAATATATATATAGACCATTAAAATAATGAGTTATAACGAGTTAATGAAACGCACCTTTCTGTCACCAGCATGAAGTAATGAAGATATTTTTGTTGTTCATTTTTATGAATACTTCGTATCAATATTTTTTTTTCTGATATGATTTCTTTGACATCTTTTCATTTATCGATACTTTTTGTTTAATATTGAATAAATTTTATTTGTTGAAGTTTTTTTAACCGTTTAGAATAAAAGAAATATACTACAAGCTTTTTATTATTTCATTTTGCATAATAGTTTTATAAACAAAATCATGTCGAGAATTTACATAGATTTGTTTATTTTTAGAGTTTTTAATTTATTGATCAACCTTATCGAGTTTAGATTTCACATATTAACTGAATATTTTTATAATTACTTAATAAGGTTTATTGAATTTAATTTTTGATTTGTTTTCGTTATCTTCGATTATCGATTTATGTTCATTTTTTAAATTAAATATTTTTAATCTCGGTATCAATTTATTTTGTTTTTTGATCTAATATAACCTAATCCATTATATTGTAATGGATCAATAATCAGAGTGTCATTGATTTATTTATTCATTTTTAATAATATTTCAATTGAAATCAATCAAATCATTCTCAGTGTGCTTCTGCGACTATCGTGTTCGCTATTAATTTTTCGATATTCTCAGAGTTAATCAATCACCAACATATTTTCCAATATTTAATATCAACATAAATGTCGTTTTTTCACCAGTTCAATTTTATATTGACTTTTTTATTAATGGTACTTTCCACATTGCAGTCAACGTTTCCATCCAATTTTCCCAGTGGTTCCACGCAGCCCTCAAATCGAATGCTCTGGTAACTAAAACTCTGAAGAAAAGAACAAGTCTGGTAGAGACAGAGGGGGAATATTATTAAAAGTTCTGTTGTGTAAACCTTGGTATTTTTTCCAAGATTTTTAATATTTACAATTATAATTTGTTCGATATCGTTGTCTTGTTGTGTATATTTAGTTATAATTTTAGTGATTTTTCCTCATTTCTTTTCGCTTCCATCATGCGAAAGGTATTAACAACAAATATCGAAATTCATTAATCAATTTTCATTAGTTTTTTACAAATCATTTTTAAATAAAAGTAAATAAATATTTATATAATAATATTTTGTATTTTTAATATCTCAAAATCGAAAAACAGAATTAGTTTTAAAAATTAAAGTCAAAAACTGCATTTTTTAATGCAGTTATATAATGTGTTAAAAAATCGATAAATAAGAAATAAATTGTAATTGAATCTTACAATTAGCATCAAATTATGAGAAAGCTTTATAACATACCAAAGACATGTTACTTTTATACCTTTATGCTCATAGTTTTACTGAAGCTTTACTGTAAGAGTAAAACTAACTATGAGAAAAGCACAGGATCACAATCAATTTCTTACGTCAAAGTCAATACTATATATAATAGCTAACGTAATGATTTAGCAAACGATCAATAATATGGAAAATGATACATAAAAAATCAATAATAGTATCACAAGCCATTTTGCTCGCCGCAAGGTCTTGGACAATCACCTATGGATTTCCAAACGCCATTGAATTTGTTGCATAATCCTGTAGCATCAACAATGATGAAAAACTTACATACAATTTTCAAAATAATCACCCGAATTTTTTCCAGTAATCTTCAGTAATTCTGCTGATGGTTCCCAATAGTTCTTTCTAATGTTGTTCTTTTCCAGGATTTTCTTTGTTTGCAGACACTTAACTTTTTTCAACCAGTCACTAAAAAGAAGCTATGCCCGACTAAGATGTAGATATTAGGTAACCAAGAGAGATCGTACGCATTTATTTCAATTTCGTACATCAATATATTTGTTACGCTATTACTTTACTATAAACGTTATTGTAACACGTAGCTCGCAAAGTTTACTGACCCCTTCACTTTTTCAATACGTGGACGCAAATGAATGAATCAAAACAATTAATAACAACATTATTACCAAAATAACAATAACAAACGCAATGTATCAAATAATAAATAAAAATTTCTTCAATCAAATGTTTCATTAGTCAATCACACTAAAAATCAAATATTAATAATCAATCTAATAATTAAATTAGGATTATTTTGAATTTTAGAAATAAAATTCCATTCGAGATTTATGCAGATTTTCAGAGTTATATTTCATATTTAAATATCTATATTTTATTTATCTATAATATTTTGTAGTTTATATTTTGTGGTTTCGGTCATGATTTTTTAGAAAAAAATTTGAAAATTTTTAGAAAAATATTTTTTATATTTGTAAATTAAATTTTTTTAATTTTATTTTTAAAAATTGTTAATTCATCTTTAAAGCAAATAGAAATATAATAATTATATTTATTATAAAACAAAATATCTACTTTAAATACTTTTTCCACCAGTGGTGGAATTTGAGGTTACGTATTTTAATCAGCTATTAAAAATAACTTAAGCATAAATTTTTTTAAAAAGACTTTCTGTTATTAATTTTTTGAATTGTGCTTTATTATCCAAGTTTTCTTTTTGGTAAAAACAAGACTGCACCAGCACGATACCCACGGATAATTGTTCCTTTTTGACAAAGTTTTATATTGAAATGTAAACTAATAACAGTTTGGAGAGCATCAGACAAATTAAGTGTGGAAGAATTAATGTGATTTATATTAATTATTTCTCCAACATTTGTCTTTGATTTAAAAAGTTCGTTCATTTCTATTTGCATTTTGAAATCTTCATCAGAATCATTCTTGGAATTTTTTTGATATTTTTTCTTCTTTTTCCATTAATAACCCCTAATTTGTTCATATTCTTGTTGAAGAGAAATCTGATCACTAGCGAATAAACCATATTTATGAATGAATGTATCTAACAAATGTTGTTTTCCGATGAAATAATATATCCAATTTCATATTTAAAAGGATCAGTGATTATAACTTTATTGACAGTATCTTAATCACACATAATCTAAATAAATCAATAAGTTAACATATTGTGATGAAAAACAATAGAGCTTGCTTTACGAATAAAAACAATAAGATTATTAAAATAATTACAAATAAAAATATAAAATTTCGCTATTTTTTAAATATAAATTTCTTTTAAAACTAATTTGTTGTAGTTTTGAGAATTTGTCTCACATGCAGCTACGCTGCAGCTAATTTTTCATAAAATCTGCCTAATATGTTTTCTCCTTTTAAATCAATACTAGTGAGCAAAATTTTTGGCACCCCTTAAAATGTAATTCTTAATAAAAATTGAAAATTTTTTTTGAAATATTTAAT
>JBBMKC010241974.1:0-10834 GCA_037834085.1 Bipalium vagum
AATTATAAATCGTTTTCTCAGTATATTTAATTAAAGACGAACACGACCAAAGCAACCTTCAACCGTTGAGACCTAAGATACATTTACGCTCGAACCTTTAACATCCTTTTTATCCATCAACTTAGGATCTTAACAATTACATGTCCTCTTGATGTCATGCTGTTAACAAAAATGGAACTCTAAGCCCTAGAGGTTTGTAGAGTATTATTCCAGGAAAACAATAAAAAATTGAAAAGTTAAACAAAGAATCAATGTAAAAGCAATGCTTTAATTATCGAATAAATTTAATTAATTTTTTTTTCTTTTTTTCTACCTTAATTCGTCTTTGACTTTAAGACTCTGAACGTTACTGCCAATAATTATAACTTTTACATTGCGCTCTTCAAAGAATAAGATCCAGTTTGGTTAGCACAAAATGGATTATTCTTCAATGTGATAAACCATATGTATCAAAAATGAAAGAAATTAAGAGAACTGTGTTATGAAGTCTTGCTACATCCACCATATAGCTCAGACATCTGTTCCGCTCAATGGTTCACTTTCTTAAAGGAAAAGATGATGAGAACTTAGACAATATAAGAAACGCTTTTTGATAAAAGAATACTGAATTTTATGCCGATGGCATTCATTCTTTGGTAGATAGTAGTTAACATTGATAGAGAATATATAATGAATTAATGTTTGTATGTTAATAATAATTTTTAATATTTCAAGAGAATATTCCAATTCGAAATTTCTTTAGGAATATTATTGTTCTCATATTGTAATATGACTTTTGAGGAAAGAATAACCATGTACTTTAAAAATTCTTCTCTCAATTCTTGTCTACTTGCTATAATTTATATTCAATAATTGCTAGATGATCATTTAGTAAAGCATCCAAAACATTACGTCACTGAAAAATGTTCCAAAATGAAAAAATAACAGGATTTAACATGTATCCATCTAATCAAAATAAGAATTTAAATTTTAATAAATTCTTTAAACTGTTAGGAAACTTCAGAATGTTTTTAATGCAAGAAATAAATTCATTTGTATATGAATACTTTTCTTAAATGGAACTACAAACTATATATAATGCTGGTGAAATGTATGTTAAATTTTTTATATTTGGATACTGTTTTTAGGTTAGAAAAAGCCAGTTAAGATGCTTTATCCATAATTGATAAAAAATAAAATGTTGCTTTTTCTACGGAACAAACATCCATTGAAAAAATTGTAAATAAATATTTTTCATTTATTTTAGTTAAAAAACCGGCTCAAAAATGTTATAATCGACTCTCAAACTGGTACCAAGAATAAAATAAAGATTTATTATTAATACCAAATGACCAATTTTGTGATTAACTTAAATTAATCAAAAAACTGAGAAATTAGTCACACTAAGATTTATGAAAGCCCAAAGTAATTTTTAAATAGAATACATTCTTCTAAGCTAATTTTCACAGTAATTTATAATTTTTCACATTTAGTAAACATTCTATTTTCATAACTCTTACAATTTGAATTTTTAGAGAACTGATTACTTTTTAAAATATATTCTTTTAATTAACTGAAACAATTAGTCCAATACGTCTCAATAATTTGAAAATGTTCGACAAAAATTTAGAATTTTTAAAATAGCTTTATTCTTCGAAATACTTCGTTTTTGTAATCAAACGCTTAATGAAATAAAGAAATACACCAAAACTTATTTAGAAAGTCTTTATTAAAACTTACTATGTTCATTATTATTTATCTCTTAATCATAGTGTTATAAAAACCAAAAGCAAAAAAACGAATCAAGATCTATTTTTAATCAACAACAATTGAGTATTTTCCCTTGAGTTGCACCGTGCAGAAAGAAGTTCTAAATAGAAAACCAACATGAAATAGTGCGATTAAGCATTTTAAAAATCGACAAACTGCTGACCTTGAACGGTTTAATTGAATTAACAATTTTGAGACCGACAGCTCGACCGAAAACGAAAGGCGTAAACTCGGTACTATATAATTGATGAAGTCCCTGTACCGTCATGGCAACCGGTAGAACATATCGTTGTCTTTCGGTCTCGTATTTTTGAAGTCGAAAATAGTTATCTTTGAAAAATTAAATCAATCAAACAGAAGTCTCGGACAAAATATTTATTATCATTTTTTTGCAAATCAATTGGAAATTAGTTCAATAAATAAGAATGACCATTGTTAACTGGAATTCCACCTGTACATTCTCCAGATAACTTATATTAAATTCTTTATATGAGGTTGTTTCCTATTAGAGCTTTTCATATCTCCTCTCTTACACATCTTGTTATAAATTTCCTCTGTAAAAATATTCATTGAACGAGATTAAAAAGACATAGACAATAGTAAAGATTTTTCAGGATCCTTTCGACAGTTTGCATGAGCGTGTTATAATATCTTAACAATGATAACTTTACAAATTCTCATTATTATTCCAAAATCCTCAATTACTCGTAATAATGACAGTCACACTAATACTTGATAATAATTAGCTCTGAGATTGGAACCCGTTTCTAATTTTGAGAGCTCCGTGTATAGGAAAGTCTTGACATAGTCTGATTAAGTATTTACAATATTCTTCACAAGGTAATTAATTACTTATATTGTAGGTCTTTTACTAATTCCTATCATAATAAATCAAGTTCGATATTCTGGACAATAAGTAATTTTTTAAAAAGTATTTTTCCAAAATTAATTGCTATCTCATTTTATATTTTCCTCTTTAATTATAATAATATCATTATTACTTCAGATATCTAAATGACTCTGACTTGAGACCTCTCATGATTATTTCCAGATATCCTTATACTTTTATCCGTAGAATCTGAACACACCATTTTCTGGAATAATGTACTGACATATTTTCTTTAATCTTTTCTTTCCGATAAAAATAAATTCATTTCATTTTTAGCGGAGTGATTTAGTTTTAATATTTAAATCGAATTAGTATCGTGGAAATGCATTAATGGATAAATTAAAATAAACAATTACATTTACTCATGAATCACCTATTATTTATAAGCATTTAATTGATATTGAATAATAAATTTAGAAATCAATTAAATTTATGAAATTATGGAGTTTTTAAAATTAAGTTTTATTAATATTAATTAAATAATCGATTTTCACTGAAATTACTTAAAACAAAATAAATAATCAATTGATTCTGAAGTCCTCTTTGATAAATCTAGTGAATATGTAAAATTAGTGACTTAGTGATTTTGTAAATACTTCTACTGGGAAAAAATAAGATAATTTATCAATAGGCTTTGACGTTAAATGAAATATGGATCTTGTACGGAAACCGTTAACTTTATACATATTGATTAGATCGACATGAAGTTCCAGAGTTTTTATCTAACAGAAAGCTCCACTAATTTAAATTTGTGGTTAATTTTTAGTAATTATTCGGGGAGCTCTGATAAATAACTGGTTCCTGACTGCTAGTGAAACAATTACGACCAAAAGATATTGTAAACAAATCAAAGAAATCGTCCAGAATCCGAAGACAGTCTGTCCAATTTTGATAAATAGAAGTTCGAACAGACATCGGCCAAGAAACAAAAATTGAACAGCCCGGAGACCATTAAGCCACTCTTTGCTCAGCACACTTGTTGGGTCTCTCAATTATCGGTTAACAGTTTTTTAAACAATTGAACAATTTTCTGAAAGGGAAACATCAATATTCGTGAACACTTGAGTCTTGATTTCTTTTTTTGAGAAAATTGGTTTTCATAATCATTTTTTGTTTGGATTAATAAAAATTAGTTCCAGTTGAAATCTGTTCATTTTAGGTGACAAAATCGATATTTATCTATCTATTTACAACCTGAGGATATTAATTATTTCAGCTCTCACAAATAATTTTTAAATTTTTATGCACAATATTTATTTTTTCAATTATTTTTAGATGAAATTAAAAATTAGTTTGAAACAAGCAAAATACGTTTAAAAATAGATATAGATTGTGTGAAACGAAAGAATGTGAAAATATGTCAAAAAATTCAATTATCAAAATAAATTCCTGATAACCCAATACGATTAACACCCCGATTTTCTATTAATTCAATTCTACCGGAAGTGCATTTCTGGTAGGGCCTCAGCTGATATAGATTCTTCATTTGATGCAAAAAATTGCAACGAAAAAATCGTTCAAGGCTTCGAAAAAGATTAAGTCACTAGGAACTTATCTGGAGAATATGAGAGATTTTTGAAATTAATTTTTTCAGCTTTGCAAATGTTAATGCATTTTTGGAAGTCATTGCACAAAGGATTTTTTCCTCTTTAACCTAGATCTACTTAAACACATCTTTTCATTTAATTGATAATCTGAGTTGATTGTTTTACAATTTCCAATATAATCGATTATCAAAATACCTTTCGCATCCCAAAAATCGGTTGCGGCAACTTATCCAATTGATCGTTTTTTCATTAAAAAATATTTAGTACAAAATCAGAATTATCGATTATATAAAAGTACGTTTAAAATAGATAATATTGATATATTTACTTATCACTTCTCCTAACTGGGCTCCGTCAGATAAGCACCTCACCAGACATTCCACATCCCCAAATCCTAAATTGACTCCTTGTCCAGCCAAAGGTAAGATTCTGTGAGCGGAATCACCAATTAAAGCCACATTTTTGGAAACGTAGTTAATGGCGTGCATAAATCCTAGTGGGAAAACGTCCCTGGATTGCGGAACAATATCGGTTACTGTAGGTGGATTTTGCTTATGTTTCCAATAATCGTTGGCATCCTTTAGCTTGCTTGGCATTCGATCAATCAATGTATCCATACATGCCGAGACTTTATTCAAATATCTACTTTTTTTGTATTGATCAGTAAACTTTAACAAAAAATCAGGTGAATTTCTCAGACCAAAAAGATAAAAATAACTTTTTACCATTTCCCTATTTAATTCATCAACAAAATCCTTTTCACCCAGTGACATTAATTGGTCTGCATGAGGTCCACTGGTGCTCCAGATTAGGTTACTGTGATTCTTGTCGAGCTTATAAAGCAATGGAACAATAATCAATATTTTCTAATAGATTCAGCGAAATTTTTTTGAAAAGTAAAAGGTGAATAAAAAATAAATAATTTAATAAATCAGTAATGTAATAACGAAATCAATATAATTCAAGAAGAATTTGAAAGAAAAACATAATATAACTAAAAATCTATTAATATAATAATCAATAAAATATAACGGTTATCTAATGTGTATAAAAAGAAAAGCAATACTAAAAATATCAAATAAATATTAAGATCAATAATTTAAGCAAGTATTATTCTAACCGGTAAATAGGCAATAGGTCCAAGGCGGGTAAATCTCTGCCAAGCAATTTCTGGATTGTTATTTGCCTAATTACAATCCATTAAGAATCATGATTACGATTACAATGTATCACAGTAACCTCATCGGGAAATTTAACAACGGCGACAATAGCTTTTTGGTTACTGTCCAGCACAATCGATTCGATATGTGACATTTTCCTGACTTTGGACTGAAATCCATCAGCCCCGACCTGAGATCCAATACATAACATTTTGTGGTCGATAAATTGAGCTCACAATTAACGAAGCACAAATGCGCGATCCATTTGACAAAGTGAGATTTACTTTATTATCTTTTATCTCAATTTCATTGACACTTTCACCATATATCACTTCAACGTTAGAACGGTTATGTAAAGTCGAAATTATAGAGTGCTGCAAGATATCAGTCTCCACTATATAAGCAAGATTATCATCGAAAGAAATAAATGATTCAGATGACTGTTCCCACACCTATTTAGCGATAAATATCTAATAATTTTTATGTCAACAAAATATGTCAATAATAATAATAATAATAATAATAATAATAATAATAATAATAATAATAAATAGCGATTACATATAACTTAAAATCAGTTAAAAAAATTTATTTTTATAAATAGAAAATTTTAAAAATGCGTAATTAAAATTAGAAAATAATATCGATTAAATAAAATAATCAACAAATTTTGTGTAAAATTAATAATTAAAAAATCGACTATTATTTATTTTTAATTCAAATAAATACAAGAATTTATTTTGAATATTCTTTATTATGGTCTGTGTTTTGAGGATTTTCAATATTTATTATCTAAAAAATCATTTAAATATTATATTTGATTTATTAAATATAAATAAACCAATAAAAAAATCATATTAATAGTAAAATGTTAATGTTTTAATAATTTGAAGTTAAATTAATATATTGTGGTTATAATTAAAATAATATTTTAACTAATTAGAATATTGATTATTTTTTAAAATCATGTTTACTAAAAACTCTGAAAAATAAATGAAATAGAAATACTTCAAACTGTAATAATCCAGTTGTTATACAAAAGGTTATTGAGAGCTCTAAAGGTTGAACACCATGTTATTTAAACTAATTGTTTTAATCATAATTTTAAGGATATAATATAATAAATCTTGTTAATTTAACATAAATACGTTATCTATCGATTATTTAAAAATAAAATCAGAATATAACATTTTTATATTAATTAAAGCGATAGGTTTTTTGTTTAAATCGTTTGAAATAACCAGTCTTAATTGTATGAAAAAATGGAGGAAATGCCAGACTTAAAAAGAAAACATGTTTGTTTAACTATTAATCAGAAATTTTAAATTCATTGCAAAAAAACGTTTTTAAGAAAATAGCAGCAAAATAAGAGTGTGACTAAAGCTTGATCAAGCGGTTGGCATTTGGTTTCATCAAATGAGGACAAAGAATAAGATCATCGGTTATCCAATGATTTTAGAAGAAAGTAAAAAAAGTTTTACTGAAAAGATAGACATTCCGGATTTCGAATCAAAAAATGACTGGTTGTGTAGATGGAAAGCTAAATAAAGCATCACATTTAAGAAGTTTGATGGCGAGAAAGGTACTAAAGATCAGACCAGTGATGCTGAATGGATTAAAAATATATAGTCTGCTTTATTTTATGATTGTGATGCAAAGGATATGTACAATGTAGATGAGTCTGGTTCATTTTATAAGGCTCTTCCCAGTGGAAAATTCATCTCTCAGAGTGATTAACCAGAAGATGGAAAAAAACCGGTTAACTGTATTGTTCTTTTGTAATATAGATTGATCTGATAAACAAGTATTTGTGATTAGTCGATCGAATCAGTCCTGGTACTTTCGAGGAAAGAAAATATAGTTATTGTACTATATTATTCAAATTCAAAATCCTGGATGACAGGTGCTTTACGAACGAGTATTTTGTTAAATTTCGACAAGATCACGATAAAGCAAAAGAGAAAGGTTATATTATTTATTGATCATGTACCTTGTCATCGATTGAAGAACCCCATTTTGCACAATGTGAAACTTGAATTTCTTCCAGAAATATCACGTCTATCATTCAACCACTAAACCATGAAGTGACTTCATGCATGCAAGATTTACTATCAACAGAAAATTGTTCGCAAGAGTTGATGGCTCTTGAAAAAGAACTCACATCATCCCAGTTTGGAAAGACAATAGATTTGTCAAAATTCATCGAACGATCTTTTTTCTCAGTCACCCAAATTATTATAAAAATGTTTCAAAAAGCTGAATTTTAAATGATAGTTTTGAAGATCTCAGTATTATGGAAATTGTTGAAATAGATGAATTTGAGAATTTCGTCAATGGTGATGAAAATGTTACGGATACTTAACCACTGAAGAAATAGTGCAGGAAGTTTGTCAAATAAGAAATCCTGAAAGAGTAGAAGCTCACAAAGATGATGAGGTTGAAGCACCAGTAAATCGCAAAGATATATTATAAGCCCTTATAGTATTTCGCATCTATTTCACTCAGAATATCACTGAGACAACATTATCAAATTCTTTCATTAAGAAGTTTTACAAAAAAGAATTACAGACTTTCAAAATTATCATTAAATATATTATATTTGAAAATCTTTTTATTTTGTCATAGTTATTTTACTGTTATGTAAATGAGTATAACACAAAAACCCGAATAAGTGCACATTATGTTCGTGCACCGTCCATGTGCACTTTCACTGTACATAAATTAATTTTTTTCCATTTATTATAAAATGGATAATAAAGTGACTATTTGACTTTAAACCAAGCTCTATAAAACGAAAAATAATATCAGACCTCCATTCTCGTCTCGCTTGTTAACTCTATTAATGCCTTTTATGCAAAAAATTTCAATAAATATAAAGTCAATTTACCGATATATTTAAAATCAATTTAAATATTTTGTTGGCAATTTTCATTGTTAATTACAACTGCCATGTGCAGGTTACAGTTTGTGCTAGCTTTGTTATTGGCTCCGTTTGTAAATTTCCTATCGATAAAAACTTTAATGACTTATCATCAATTACTGGATGTTTCGGTCTTTTAATTCCTTGAATAGAAAAATCTGTTTTCTTTTGGAGTTAGGGAAAAGCAGTCTAAAGTTTTTATTTTTTACTCTGTAATTAATCGGTAATATTTTTAACTTCTTGTTTATGGTGGAATAAGTAATCATTTACTGGAAACAAATTTGTGTTGCAGAAACATTTTTTCTAATTAATTTTTGTCGATATTGTTCTTTATTCTGCAAACCATTTATAATAAACCAGATATGAGGAGCATTCATATTTGTTGTTCTTCAAATAAGACAACATTTTAAAGAAATTACTTTTTTTCCCATATAATCTTGTTTTCGATACCTAAGGGCATCAAAATTTATTTTACTTTGATTCATTACTGGTTCAATATTCTTAGATTTAATAGTAAATAGATGGAAATCAATATATTTCAATTTCTTGGAATTTCAATATATTGACAAATTTGACATTTCGAAAAAAAGGTGAGACAGATTCAACGGAAACTTTCTCATGTTTTAATATTTTTTCTCTAATAATAAAAACCAGAATCACATTTTATTATTACTGTCAAAAATTACAGAAAAAATTGTTATATGAAAATGGTTTAAATAAAATTTATTACTCTCCTTGTGATTTTTTAACCATTCTAACATAAAATATTAAACATCGGATCATCATTTTGAGTGTGACTTAATCTTACAAGATAATATCGACATCAAAATACTGAAATGTCTAATTCTAAAGAAAATTGAAAAGTATTAAATCGAATTAAATGTTTTGACGTCTTTGCAACTATTTATTATAAATGAAAAATTTAAGAAAATCTTACAAGCATCTTCTTCACACAAGCTACTCTTTCTTTCTGAATGTTTTCCCAAGCTCCACATGCTTAAGATTAAGTTCATACCGAATATCAAAATTAAAAATATACTCTCAAGAACATGTCTTGTTTGAGGACTTAGTGCCACAGTTCTGTTTGAGAATTGAGAATTTTGAATGTATTTTCTTTCTTTTTGAGCTTCAAGAACTAATACCTTTTTAGATTTCAGGTATTTTTCTGTACCCAAAGAAGACGCTAAGCAAAAACCGATTGGTCCACCACCCACAATGCAAATATCATAATGTTTATCTACAGAAATATTTCTTGTAGAAATAAAATTAAAATGCCTATTTCTTATAAATTTCAAAATATTCTTCATTATTACTTTTCTGTTAGATTAATAAAACAATGTCATTTGACATCTTAAATAAACTTTAAGATAAATATAAAAATAAACTAAAAATTAATATTACTAAAATAAATAAAAAATATTTTCTTATTCTACATATTTAAAACCTGGTATTTTAATAAGTTTCTGCAGCTTTTAAAATATTTTACAAAATTTATGATTTTATTTTAAAATTTTAATAATATTCATGTACTATTTAAATTAATTCTTTACCAGGCGTTTCTTTGATTGACAATCATATTTAAAACAACAATTTTGAAAAATTAATAAATGTCTCAAAACACATTGCAAAATATCGCAAAATATTGCAGATATGACAAGTAATTTGGAAAAGTTACTTAACTATCATAAAGATGCCGATAGTATGGACGATTTTCTTGAGAAAGTCCATAAAATAAAGAAAGATGATTTTTACATGAAAGGACAAAGGAAAGCCTTTTGAAAAAATCTTTAATTAAGTACATAAGCGATGCAGAAATCGAGAAGGTGATCAAATTGATGGAGTTAGGAAGCGTAGATGAAATGAAAGACTTAATAAAATTAGTCGACTAAATTCGACAGAAACAGTCTGATCGGGTCAATACCATTAGGACCTACAGAGCCATAGCGAAGAAAGGTAGATACCATAATGTACGGACGCAGGAAGAAGAATATAAGACTCAACTTCTGTAGAGTAAGTCAGAGCAGTATACAATTTTACAATTTTGTAAAATTCTTGTAAAAGTTCTAGTGACAGGAAAAGACGGCCCAATAAGAAGAAAAATAGAATGTTGAGGGTGTAAAAAAATCGGAAATATTATCCGAGAATATCCAAACAAACAAATCTCTATATGTTTTAAATGTGGAAGAACAGGGCACATTGTGAATACTATTGTAAGTAGTACAAATGTCAAAGTTGTAGAAGAAATGGTCACCAAGCTTCAGAGTGCTACACAAATCTAAATAGAGATATGTATCCGAGAGAAAAAAACTTTTTACGAAAGTGATCATGGCTTGAGTGGAAATAGAAGGATTAATATGGTTACCGAAAATATTGATGTGATATCGGAAGGAGATAGCATGAGAGATAGATATGAAAATATCTCGGTGTACCAAAAAGACAAGACTCCACTAGTAGCGAAGCTAGTGAGAGACATGGATTAGAAATCGGAAATGATTATTCCTATTATTATTATTATTATTATTATTATTATTATTATTATTATTATTATTATTATTATTATTATTATTAT
>JBBMKC010241985.1:0-10834 GCA_037834085.1 Bipalium vagum
TCCTCAATTTAATCCAAATGAAATAAATAACTATAATTATATTGTTAATTATATAAAAAATATAAATCCAAATTTGTATGAAAAGATTTTTACAATCACATTTTTGAAATTTCAACAAGTTTCATCATGCATTTATTTTAACTTAATTTCTGATTATCCAAATTTGATAAAAAATTTTGAAGTTTTATTTAAAGGAGAAAATTGTGTAAAAGATTTTTGTAAATGGATTATAAGAAATCAACCATTTTTTGAACAATTTTTAAAAATAAATATTCCGTACAATTAAACAGATAAAGAAACAGAAAAACATAATAAAAATAATATTTGTTATTTTTGTGAGAAAGAAATTAAAGGTATAACTGATAAAGTAATTGATCATGATCATTATGATGGAAATTATAGAGGACCAGCTCATAAACAATGTATTATTCAAGCTATTCATTCAAATTTTGTTCCAATAATTTTTCATAATGGTTCTGATTATGATTTTCATTTAATAATTAAAGATTTAGCAGAAGAAATTCATTTAGATGAAAACACTTCAAATTTAAATGACTTATTAAATTTAATTACACAAACTGATGAAAAATATATTTCATTTAGTTATAAAAAAACTTTTAGATTTGTAGATTCTTTAAGATTTCTTTTATGTTCTTTAGATGGGGCTGCAAAAGCATTAGATGAAAATGATAAAAAATATTTAAAAGAATTTGCTGATGGGAATTTTAAGTTATTAGATAAAAAGGTAATTTATCCATATGAATATTTTACAGATTTTGAAAAATTTAATGGAACAGAATTATTACCAAAAGAAGAATTTTATTCTATGTTAAACAAATCAAATATTTCTGATGAAGAATATGAAAGATATAAAACAGTATATTCTAAAATTTAAAAATCATTGGGATTATACAATTTTATATTTGAAACAAGATGTAAAATTATTAACTGATATATTTGAAAACTTTAGAAAGCTATCAATTTTAGATCCTTGTCATTTTGTTTCTACTCCGGGTTTAACTTGGGAATTAGATTTATTAAAAACAGAAATAGAATTAGATTTAGTCACTGATCAAAATTTATTTGAAATGATTGAAAGAGGAATTAGAGATGGATTTTCTACAATTTTCGAAACAAGATATATAAAAGCTCATAATAAATATACAGAAAAAAAATTGAAAATTTTATTGATATTGATAAATTAGAAAAACAAAAAATTCTGAAGACATTAAATGAGAAAAAAAATTTAAAAGAATTTTTAAAACCAAATTGTTTATTTTATATCGATGCAAATAATCTTTATGGAAATGCAATGCCTCAATCATTAACACATAAAGATTTCAATTATGAATATAACGAAAATTCAAATAATAATTTTAATTTTACAGAATAACAATATTCATTATTAATTGAAAATTATTTAAATCAATGTGAAGTAAATCCATCTGAAGATGGAACAACAATAGGATTCATTGCTGAAGTTGATCTAGAGTATAAAGATGAAGAAATGAAAATATATTGTGCATCATATCCATTAGCACCAGTTTTGAGAATGATTGAAGATTTTGAATTATCTGATTATCAAAACTATTTATCACAAATTAATAATCGAACTTATTCAAAAGTTTCAAAAAAAATTTTAGATATGAAACCAAAAAAAAATTATGTAGTTCATTATAAAATTTTACAATTGAAGTAACAAACGTCCATTCAGTGGTTTCATTTAAACAAAAACCTTGGTTAAAAGATTATATAGATCATAAAAGAAATTTAAGGAAAATTTCAAAAACTGATTTTAAAAAAGATAATTATAAATTAATGAATAATTCTTTCTTTGGAAAGACAATGGAAAATATAAGAAAAAGAGTTATTGTAAAATTAGTTACAAATTCACAAGAAGCAAAAAAACAAATATCAAAACCAAAATTTCAAAAAAGAGAAATACTTTTTGAAAACTTACTGGCAATTCATTATAAAAAATATGAAACAAACAGTATGAATTTTATTATGATATTTTAAAACCAAAATATGAAAATAATATTGAACTGTTTTATCATGATACTGATTCATTTGTTATGAATATAAAAACTAATGATCTTTTTGATGATTTACATGAGTTAAAAGATTGGATGGATTTTTCTGAATATAAAGAAAACGAATTTCCATCTAGTTTAAAATTAGAAAAAAAATGAATATTTAAAAAATAAAAAAATTTTAGGAAAATTTACAGATGAATTAAAAAAAGAAATAATGATAAAATTTGCAGCATTAAAATCAAAATCTTTATGCTTATAAAACTAAGAAATTGGGAAAAAATAATGAAACAGAAAAAATAAAAAATAAAGGAAGACAAAAATCTGTTGTATAAAAAGAAATGAAGTTAAAAGATTTTAAAAATAAATTAATAAATCCAATAATAACAGAAAAAGATTTTAGAACTAATACACATATAAAATCTCATAAGCATGATATATTTCTTTTACAACAAAATAAAAAAGCATTAGATCAGTTTGATGATAAAAGATTTTATTTAAATAACATTGAATCTACTCCATATGGATATTAAAAAAAACATTTTAAAAAAATTTCTGAATTTTTGGCAATAAAACGAAAAGTAAACCACAAATTAAATGATTAAAAAATAAAAATATTTCTTTAGAATAATCTTTTTCAAGATCTTTTTAAAATTTACAAATTATAAAAATAGGTATATCTAAAATAAACTAATAAATAAATAATTAAAAAATTAAAATATTTTTTTAGTACACCATTTTTAATAATCAAATTAAAATAATGGTGTAGTTCAAAGCTATATCATTTTTAATATTCAAATTAAAATAAAATTCCAGGGCATACTTTACGTATTTCTTTTAAAAATAAATTTAAAATTAAAATTAAAATTGAAGAAAAAAAAATTTTTTATTAGATAAAAAAAATGAACTAAATTTCAATTTTAAATTCAAATGAAAATTCGACTACCGTTCTTGATTATGAAAACTATCATAATTTAGAGAATAATTTTATAAATACTTTTAGTGACAATATTTCTTTAGTGTTATCTCTTTTAAGATCTTTTAAAAAAATTTAAATTATAAAATTAAGGATATTAGAGAGTTACCGAAAAATTAAATAATTAAAAAATAAAAATATTTCGTTAGTATTATCTCTCTTAAGATCTTTTTAAAAATTTATAAATTATAAAAAACAGTAAAAAAGGCAATAAAAAAATGTTATAAAATTTAATAATTTTAAAAATTATTTAAAACGGATAAGATAAAAGATTTTTAAGAAATTTCACTTTTTTTTGCTTTAACTTCAAAATTAATCATTTTTCCATCTTCAAGTTTTATTTCCATAAATTTCTCACTTAATGAAACACAATTCATAATTCCTTTAAAATCATTATCTTTTTCAATAAGCAAAGTAATTGTTGCTCCAATGATACATAAATTTTCTGCTTGATTCGTTAAATCAAAACAAAATATAGAATATAAATTTTGAAATTCTAATAAACTTAATTGTGGATCGTTATTAAAATATTTACAAGCATTTACATAATTAAAATAAGTTTCACCATTGTAACCTTTTCAAACTTTATTGGTTTTATAGGATATAATGAATCAACAAGTTGAACTTGCAACGATTTAATCTTATCTTGAATAAAAAAACCAATCTTTTTTGTATAATCAAAACCTGTTTCTCTAACAGCAACAAATAAATAAATTGGAATATTAGGTATATTACATATTTGTAAGATTTGAGTTGTACCTTCTGTTAAATTTCATTCTATACAGTTTCTATTCAAAAAATTAATATTAATATTTTTTCCATCTGTCATTCTAGAGACCAGGTTTAATTTCGCGTTATTATTTAATTTTAATGAAGGAATAAATAATAACAATTTTTTAAAATTTAATTTTAACTCTCCTTTGGTTCCATAAAATATTTCTTTATCATTACCTTTTTTTCTTAATAATGTTATTTCACCTTGAATATTATAAATAGCTTTCTTAAAATATTGTACAAAACCAAACATTAATTTTAATGGAAATCTACCTTGAAATTTAGATAAATATAAATTTTTTCTTGTTTTAAATCCTTTATTATTTTTTGTTTCATCTTCTTTAATTTTATCTGGAATCCAACCAAATAATTCTCCATCATTATTTTTATCAATCATTATAAAATTAGTTATAGAATTTGATGGACCTAATTTTTGAATAGTTTCAACTTTTGTTGATCCTAATTTTAAAGTTGCATTTGAAAATAAATAAGGAAAAAAGTTTTTTTGTGAAGTAATATTATCTTCTGATTTTATTCCTTTTATTTCAATTTCATAAATAAAATATGCTTCATTTAAATTTAAAGGCTTTGTTTTTGGTCCTATTGTAAATGCTAAATTTCCATTATCATTTAAATTTGTAATTGTTTCGGGATCTAAACTTACTTCATAATAATCTGTTTTCTCATATGCTGTTTTTCAATGATGGTGATTTTTATCGTAATTCAATACTTCTTCCATTTTTTAAAGAAAAAAATAAAAATTTTAGAAAATATCTTTGTTTTTTAAAAGCTGATGGTAATATTTTTTTTCCTCTCTAAATTTATAAAAAAATATTTATATTTTTTTTCATATGAAAATTGAATAAATAATCAAATTCTTCTTTTTCAACAAAATGAGATAACATTTTTGAATAAATTTGTGATTTATCAGTTTGAGAAATTTCAAATAAAATTAAGACATGTATTATTTCTTATTGATCTTAATGGTAAATCAAAAAATGATTGAGATAAATAAATATATATATATATATATATTACTGAACATTTATTATATCTTCCTCTAGTAAAATACATTTCCATAATATGTTGATTTTTTCATTTATTACATCATCAAAAATAATTAAATTTTTTTAGTTTTATCCAATTTATCTGAAGATTAAATTCCATTTGCTTTATCTGATAATGTTACTTTAATTTCTCGGACTTTATAAGTGTAATTTGTTTCATCAAATTTATTATTTTTTTCATTTTCAAACATTTGACAAACTTCTTCTTTAGATAATCCATAATCAAAACAATCTTTAATATATTTTAATACTGGTTGAAGAAAAGCAGTTTTAGAAAAAATAATCAAATTATCATAATCAAAATAATCTTTTTTTAGTAACATATTATATAATAACACTGTTTTACCAGATCCAGAAGGACCAATAATTAACATTCTAAAAATTTCTGGTAAATTAGAATTATTTTGAATTTTTACCGAATTTTTATTTAAGAAATCATCACAGTAGAACTCCATTTTTTTTAAAAAAATAATAAGAAAATGAAAAATTATACCTGCTTTAAATGCAAATTCGTCTTAACTCACAGACAATAGTCTGCTGTGAACTGAAGGTTCATCAAACTTGTTTAAGGTGAATTCTAAAAGTAATATATTCTTCATTAAAATTTATTAACTCATCATTATCATCTATAATTCTAAAATTTATTTCATCAATCATTCTTACAATTACGGGATAATAAATTGGAAAATTTGGTCTTTCTATAATTTTATATTCTCTTCTAACAGTGTTTGCTGGGAAATCAAAAATGATATTTGTTTTTTTACCATTAAAAAATGTTCCATTTACAACATTATAATCTATCATATTATTATTTATATTTGAAATATTAACTTTTTTAGAATAATGAATTCCTTCACTATACATTTTCCTAATTCCAAACCCTAAAAAATTAGCTAGTGAATTATCTTGAGGAAAATTAACTTCACATCCTTTTGCTATTTTCATTTTTTTCATATTTTTTTACTTATTTTTTTTACTTATTTTTTTCACTTATTTTTTTATTATTTTTATTGTTTATTTTTTAGTGATTTTTTTGATTTTTTAATATTTTTTTAACTTATTTTTTACTATTTTTTAAAATATTTTTTGACTTATTTTTTTTACTATATTTTCTAGTAGATAGGATTATCAGACTTTGAGGAGATAGTAATTATTTTTTTTTCATGAGCGAAGCGATTGATAAAAAAAATAAAAAAATAAATGTGTCCCCGAAATCTTTGTATTTTTATTTTTACGAGTGACGCGGAGCGGAAACGAGAACTAGTTAAATTATCTAAGTAGCTTAGATACAAAATTGAAATATTGAAAAGGAGAACCCAGTGGCAACTCAGATATGTTATCAAGAAGAGAATGTTCGACATGCATAAAAAATTCCAAACAAAACAGGAAGATACAAAGTTGGAAAATATGCGAACGAAAAGTTTAAATCATATGACAGTAGACGAGGGTGTGAGATTGAATGAGTGAGGAGAAAGCAGAGGAAATAATCCGAGAAAAGCACAATCATTTAACACACGTGGGGGCAGAAAAATTTTACCGATACCCAGAAAATAGATGCAGAATTAAACATATGAGAACCAAAATTAAACAGATAGTTTATTCATGCAGACCTTGTGAGAAACATAAAATTCTGACTTCGAAGACGAAAGAAGAAATAATTGCGATCAAGACACTGAGATATTCGTCGACATATACGCAGTTTTTTGAGAGAAACGGTGGGTCGTAAGATGCATGTTTTGGGAATAATCGATAAACTAAGCAAGTATATAGTACTAGTTGCAATTGGAAAACAACAGGAAAAAATTCAAACAATTTTAATGACCGAATGAATTTTGAAATTTGGATGCCCCAGATAACTACATGTGAAGTGCTGGAAAGTTTTCGAATAAAGAGACATGAGAGGATTTACAGGGAAAAAATAAAGAACATAAATATAAAGATATGTTTTTCAAGTCCTTACCACCACAACACGAATGGTTAGATTAAGAGTCAGTTACGGACGATGAGAGACCTAATGAACGCTAATAAATGCAAGTCCAGCTGAATTTGAGTTTGATACAAGAATACCAAAAACAAATTGGGAACCACAAGAGTTGATAGATACAACACAGACCAGAAAAACTTTTAATGTGGAAGAAGAAGTGTGGGTCTAGGCCAAATGTCGGAATAAGGATAAAAAACTCTTTGAAGGCCCATAGAAAGTGATGACAAAGATGCAAGACTGAAGGTACATGTAGAAACTTTTTCATGAACATGTAATCAATCTATCGAAGTCTACATTTACTAGAGTCGATGCTGTACGGCGCCATGAAATGATAAGTGTTTAATTTTTTTAATTTAAAAGTAAATTGTCTTTAGTTTTTGAAAATAATTTTTTGAAATATAAATATTTTAAGAGAAAAGAGAATTTTGATTTCGTTTAATGTCTGGATTTTTTTTTGTCGATTGTTAGGTATACAAGTTAATTTTCGAGTTTTTAAAGTTTTATGTTATTTCGATAAATCAAGATTTTTATTTAATTAACTTTATTTTATTATTTTCGCGATATTATCAGCTTTCTATACAAATATTTACATGTATAATAGTTTTCATATAATTGTATATAACACTTTAATTCTAGCTTTAAAAATGTCAACTTTTGTGTCAGGAAAACGTCATTTGTAGGAATCTCTTTTTTTCCTTTTTCATCTCAAGAAGAAGGCTACTGGCGCGCACCAAATGGTCAACGAAGCTTACAATGATGCTGTTCCATCCATAAGAACCTCCCAAGAATAATTTCAAATCGGCAATTTTGACGTCAACAACAAATATCGTCCAAAACAACCAAAAAGGTTACACGATGACGAACTTCAAACTATCTTGGATAAGGATGACGCCCAAACACAAAACAATTAGTGGTCTCCCTTAACGTCACACTGCACGCCATGAAAAGATTCACAAGAAAGGAAAATGGTGCCTCATAAATTGAAGGAAAGGAGCGTGGAAAAAACTGCTGAAATCTTGTTGGAAAGATTTAAAAGGAAGTCGTTTTTTCACTGTATCATCACTGGTGACAAAAATATGTATACCATGATAATCCAAAGAGGAAAAAAATTTGGGTAAGCCCCGGTGAACCGCAAAGTCTAAAATTCACCGGAAGAAGTTCTAATTCTGCATCTGGTGGGATCAGCACAGTATACTGTACTAAGAGCTTCTCTAACCCAGCGAAACAGTCACTACCAATTGCAACGAAAACAACTAGTCCAGTTACGCAATGAAATCAGAGTAAAGAAACCAGAATGGACGGAACGACACCATAAAGTCATATTGCTTCGTGATAAGGCCTCTTGTTGCAAAATCCGTGAAAGACACTCTGAAGGATTTCAATATGGAAGTCTAACCACACCTGGCGTTTTCTCCAGACATTGCCCCGTCGGATTATCTCCTCTTCTGATTAATGGCTCATGGTCTTGCAGAGCATCATTTCAAAACTGTCCAAGATGTCAAAAATTGGTTGGATGATTGGATTGCCTTAAAGCCGGCAGATTTCTTCAAATATGGAATTCATAAGTTATCTAATTTGTGAGAAAATGTTATTAAAAACGATCGAAATTATTTGTAATAAAAATCCTTAATAAATTTATTCAGTTTCACTAAATTGAGAATGCGTAAAAAATGTGGAAATCACCTTGTACATCTAATACTTTAAGTCATGTTTATTTTTAGTATATAAATTACAATTCATATATGATGGCGATTTCCCATAAGGAGTTTCGATATCATTTTTTATGTTATAAATACATTTAGATAAGCAGTTTATAATAATAACTAAGTGTCTATTCACATTTAGCTACTCTTCTTATGTGTAAAAATCTCATTTCATCTTTTAACGGTACTTATATAGTTTTCTCTATAAAAAAAGAAAGTTCAATTCCAACTCTAGGTCTTTGAAATCAGTTCTCCAAATCAGTTGTATTCAAATTGTCGTCTTCTTCTACTTCATATTGACTTCCTTTGATTTTATCGAGTATAGTTTCTTTTAATATTTTCAACGCGCATTCCTTTAGGTCTACATCATAGACTAGTATCGATTCTCCAGTATTACAGCTTTTATGACATACCTTTACACATCCTCGATGTCATCATTCTTTCTGTCTGTCCATCAAATAATTCTTCTTTTTCCGTAATTATTGTTTTATAATCATATATAACTCATTTATTTCTCGTTTAAGTCTATTTTAATGTAAGAAAGTATGTTTTGTTTTTCTATATTTTACATATTGTACATAAATTATTTTATTTATTATATTATATTATTATATTAAATATATTTTAAATTTGACTTTGGAATGGCTAAAGAATTTAAATAAAATAAAAAGTAAAATAATTGAAGAAAAAAGAATAATGATTTTGAATTAAATCGGACAAAGGTATGAACAATAAATCCCATGAAATGTTCTATTTTTCAGTTCATTTGTATTTGTTTTAATTAAATTATTGGATTGACATTAAAAATGATTTCACAAAAGCGGGAAATAGGAAAAAGTAAAGTTATAAAATATTTTTGAAATCGTATTGATCGTATTTTTTACCAATAATCATTTAAGTATAAAAAATATATCAAAATTAAATTTATTAATTTATTATTTATTTATTTATTAATTTTTTAAAATAAGACAATCTTGAGACAGAAATCCTTTATTAAATATAGTAAGAAAAAAATAATTTATTTTTTAATTCAGTTATAAATTATTATCTTTTTATAAAAATCTCTGAAATTTTTATGACAGTCACAGATGACAACAATTCATTGTTCCTTAGTTTTAGTTTATTTCTAAATTAATTGCAATATAAAACTTAATTTCTTAATAAGTTCCTTCTTAATAATTTATTTAATTAATTTTTAAAATAACTCTTCAATTAATCATTTAATGCATTATTATTATTATTATTATTATTATTATTATTATTATTATTATTATTATGAAAATTTATTTTCCCACAAGCTTCAGAATTTTACTTCATATTCAATAATAGTAAGGGATTTTTGGGTTATATTATTATAGAAGATAAAAAACATTGAAAAATAAGTTTTATTAAAACTATACAAAAATAGTTGAGAGATTCCCAGGATAACGAAATATCATGTGTTTGGTGAATTTTGTTGATAAATTTGTCCACGTTAATTATTGTCATGGAAACCAGGATACTTAATTCAAATAAAATTTATTATTATATTAATTAATATACTGTGGGAGAATAAATCTGCAAAAAATTATTGAAATGAAAATGTGATACAGTTGCAGAAATTTGTAGTTTGATATCCCATTACTGTGTTTATAGTAACGTTTAAAAAAATCAATTGTTTAATGTTATTGTTAAATTTACTGCTTGGTTGCAGGAAATGATGGAACATGTATTTGCTTTTGCTTATCTCCATTAATCAAAATGAAAATAATCGAAGCAAGAAAATTTTAAAAATAATTATTTATATTATTTTATATTTATATATATATATAAGTCAAATCTTTATAAATAAAGTGAAGACACAATATATATTTTTGTATTGGCTTTTTATTTATTATAAAATTTTAAATAAATTAAAAAAGGAAAATATATTAATAACAAAAATTCAATTTGAAATAATAACACACATTTGTGAAAGAAAAAACTGCTTGTTGGCAAGAAATCTGCAAAGTCAAGAAATTAATTAAATTAGTGAGTGTAAAATAAAACAAATGTAAATAATAATATCATAACAATAACAATAAAACAGCTTTCGAATAAAATCTGAAATTTTGCATAAGAAATAAAATTCTCATTCGTATATTTGATCAGCAATTATAATAAAACGTTATTTTATAACCTTAATTTAATTATTAATTAACTATTATTTATTAATTATTTTTTTTTTAATAATACTATTATTTTTTTTAAACTAATTGTTAAATATATTAAGTTATACTTTTAAATATAAAAAGTTATACTTTTAAATATATTAAGTT
>JBBMKC010241996.1:0-10834 GCA_037834085.1 Bipalium vagum
AAAAATCTAGTGATAAATGATTAAAATGAAGAATTAAAACAAACCTCAATTTGGGGGTACGAGAACGGTAAATAATCCCATTGATAATTCTAGCAATGTCACACAATGTCATACCTTGGATATGTTCAATTTATTCAATGATCCTTTTTTGTTATAACAAAATTTTTGCTTCGAAAGAATACCATGTGAGTGATTTGAATGGAAATAATTTTGACTGGTCATTCTTAATTTTGATAGCTTATTTATCTCTTTTCGAAGATTTTTGACTAAATTCTTTTATTGGATATATTTAGATCAAATAAAATTAATATTATGCCAGTTCTTTTTAAATAAAATATTGTCCATTAACATCGATGACCTGCTGCCATCTTTCAGGAAGCATCATAACTTTTCAAAAAATTCTGATTTTCATTGTTAAAAAAATGAGTGAGATCCGATTTGATGTCTTCATCATTTTTGAATTTTATCCATTCAAATATGTTGCAGAGCCCGAAATAAATAGAAATCTGTCGGTGATATGTCTGGACTCTATGGTGGATGTAACTCCACTAATTCTTGATAAGCAGCAAAAGAAGTGTACGGCCTTGTATTGTCATGAAGGAATACAATACCTTTTCGATTGGCCAATGCTCGTCATTTATTGATTATTTCAATATTCAAATTGATAATTATTGAGTGTTGATAATAAATAAAATGAAATTTGGCCTTTCTTTTTCGGAGAAAGAAATTATCAAAGCAGGATAACTATTATACATATTTTTACAGAAACACACTTTATCGATAAACGCAATCCTCAATATAACACATTTAAAATTTATGTAAATTTTAAAAATTCACTGATACAGAGATTTACACAATAACAGTTAAAAAAACGAAATCCATTTCCCTGGTGTAGAATATTGAAATTAGTAAAAACTTGGTTCTCTCTAAGAATACAAAAATTACAAATAAAAAAGCTGTTATTTATCACAAGAATAGTGGTGTATAGTTTAATAAATAAAAAAACCAATATTTCCTCGTTAAATAAGAATAGCAAAATTCAATGATACGAAAAAATATGGAAAAAAAGGCATTTATATATCAGAATTATATTTATTATTATATACTTGGGTAATTTTTTTTCCTTAAAATTAGAAATAAAAGTTATGAATAAAACAGTTTAATTTCATTTATTATTATTACTATAAATGAATTACTATAAATGAAATTATTATTATTATTATAATTATAATAATAATAATTATTATTATTAATCATTATTAAAAATATTTCTACAGATTTTTCTGAAATATCAATGGTAATTTTCAAAATGTAAGTGTTCCATTACCTATAATCAATAAATTTTTAAATTGATGTTAAAGATATTTTTTAACATTTACATTCTAAAACTTCATTAATTATTAATTAATTATGTGACATCGATGTTTGATTTATTTACAAACGTATTTAAAGGTAAAAAAATTAGAGATATTTTATTGGATCACAATATATATGAAAGCGATGATGAATTTCAAACGGTTAACGATGAAAATTCATTTATCTCAACTGATAAAAGTTCTGAGTGAAATGATGAACACGTTTCAAGAAGTTTGGATGGTAAAAGATGACCATCTACCGAAATCATAAAAATTCCAGAATGTTAAACTAGGCAAAATTAGTTTAAAATACAATGCCATACATATGATTTGAGCCAACAATTATAATTTCCATTAAACGATTGAAATATCCAACAATAAATACTTTGATTCAGTCTTTATTTAACTCTATCAGAAAATGTGTTCAGATACCTGTTTCCAATAAAATATTTCCAAAGTAAAATTTTTGTAAATGTAGAAGAACCATGTTTTTCAAAGACATAAATTTTTAGGTCATTTTAAATGTAAAGGTCTAGGTCGCAAGATAAACTGTTACAAGAAGGGCTTACAACTGGGCTCACCAACTCCCTCGAAGGAAGTGTAAATAATAGAAAACTCACGAATAAACAAAGCGATTAACAAAATAAGGTATATTTCTTATCACAAATGCATGTTTAGAAATCTATTCAATCAATCAAATAAAAAAAAACAATACTAGTGATTTATTTTAAATCAAGGAAATGATTGTCATTGATACGGGGAAGTTTTTAGATGTTTGCCTCTGCTCTGGCTTTGAATTTTTTCCAGATATTACGGGTTTAATGATCGTCCTGGCTGTACATTTTTCCATACTTGAAATAAATTCTGCTATTTTAAATCCGAATGGTCCGATTGTTTAGTAGTTTGATTGGAACCACATACCCTCTGCTCCGATTATAAATGTTCTAAAATCATAATACCATGTTCTTCCGAGCTCGGATTGAGCTTCGTCCTACAAAGTTTGATACTTTTGCTTGTTTGCTTCGTCATTGCCTTTGATAGAAATCTCTGATTCAAAGGGGAATTTGACGTCTATAATTAGGTATCTTTTAAGTCTCTAATTCACCAATTGTATATCAGGAATTAAGTTTTTTCCTGTAGAAATTCCTTTCTTTTCAACGTGCATTTCCCATTCCTTTTTAATGGTGGATATATTAATTAAGATATCGCGAACATCATTGTGCCTTTTCGTACCATAGGCATTATGTAGATGCAGCTGCATAAGGCGTGTGAGGCAGTTTCTAGAAATTACTACTGTTGCTGGCCTTTTTCAATTTTTTATTGGTTGGTAAATCATTAGTCCGATACTTCTGAATCAAGTACCATTCATCTGCACTGCACAGGTGCCCGTTCATCAGTTTTTTGTTTAGGCGACCATTTAGGACAATTGTTTTTGCCAGTATTCCTGCGCTGCAAAAGTTAGTCCAATTCTGAAACATCTTTTTCCACGATTTCCTCATCTAAGAACGGACATAGGAAGTGAGTTGCAAATTTGTCAAAGATTGTGATTTTATTTCTAGCTTTGATGATTGTAATGATTTCGCTGTTGTTGTTCAGTTAAAAGGCTTTATTGATATTGTGGTACATATCAAAATAATGTATAGCCATGCATATTTTGGACCACCAGGACTTTTATAAGGTCTTGTTTAACCAGTCAATGATAATTTTTGCTGTCGTCGCGTTTGACTGAGACTTTAAGGAATTCAAGGCTAGATTCAGCATTTTCTTATCTGAGGTGTTCAGCATTCGATGATCTTGTATGATCAACTGGGTTATATATTCATGAAATGTTGATATACAACCCAGTTCACCATATTCTACTGAACAGTATAAATTTCCGATTGGAGACGACGGTGAGTGCGAAAGTAATTCTCGTAAATGTTTCCTAAGAATAAAATCTAGCCTATAATGTGTATCTTCACTCTTGATCGTAGTTTCAGAGAAATTTAAATATGATTCCACTGTTTTATAGTAGCGGAACGCAAAGATCAGTTTCGGATTAAAGAATACGGCTTGCCAGGGATATAGCTCACTCTTGCGTATTTTGCACATCAGATTTGCCACTGATTCATAGGTATGATGAAGGTTTTGCTCAATTTTAAACCCCATATCTATACCTAAGTATCTGTGCCATTCACCATCCTTAGTATTCGGTATAGGGTTGCTTTTGATGGTTATCTGTCCAATTTTCTTCTTAGAGAGATTTAAGAACGCGCATTTAGAAGCGTTTACTGTCATCCCTGACCACTGGATAACATAATCACATCGTTCACCATGTTTTGCCAATCTCCAATCTTGTTGGCAACGACAACTAAGTTATCAGGTGTAAGCAAGTACTGCAAATTCCAACTTAGGGAATTTTCTGTAGTTTTCTGTCAAAACCGTATTTATCGTTATATTAAACAATAAAATAGGTAATAAACAGCCATACCTTACTCCCCTCTTAACTTCTACAGGGTCTGTAGAAATGATCTCGCAGAAAACTTTGGTTTCCAAATTTTAATATGTCTTCAATAATTTGTCGTGCAATCTCACCAACTCCGTGTCTTTCTAATATGTCTAATATAACTCTGATCGGCAAACTTCCGAATGCATCTGCAATATCAATGAAGCAAATAAAAAGATCCTCCTTCTTTAATTTAGCTTCATCGATTTTCAGAGTCAGCGTGAAGTTTTGTTCGGAACAGCCTTCAAATTGCCCAAATGATTTTTGATTTTTGTGCATCAGCTTCTCTTCCCAAATCCAGTCCTCTAACTGTTTGCAAAGAATTGACGTATAGAGCTTGTAGCTCATATTTAGAAGGGCAATCGGAGCGCAAAGCATTGACTTTTTAGCAGTCGTCTTTGTTCGGCTTTGGAATTAATTTTGTTGAATATTCTCTCCATAGGTCTGACATCTTTCGAATCAAGCATTATTGATTGCAAGAGATGTTCGTAGATCATGACCTCTGGGTCAGTAATCAGGATGTCATTATATATTATCTCATTTGGTCCAGGGAATGATTTTTTGTAGAATATCAGCTGCTGTTGGTAGAGTAAAGTCGAATTTTTTTTCAGCTTGCTTGATCATAGGAGCAATCGAGAACGACCAGCTAGGCGGTTCTTGGATTGTCAATTTTTTCTTGAAGTCCGCCTTTATGTTATCAAGGGCTGGATATATCGTAATTTCTACCTCATCGATGTGTCGTATTATCTCCATCGCTCGTTTCATGTTTTTCTTGAACATTACTTTGAGATTTTAGAGTTTAGAGTTCCGCGTAAGCCTAAGGTTATATGCTTTATACGAATTCATTATGAATTGATTTATGATCCATATTTTGTTGTTTATTGACATCGCCAGATTTTTGGTTAACAAACCATGTAATCCTCTGGCTGCTGTTTTCTGCTGCTCATAGTTCGAGGTTATATGATTGTTTATCTGATTGTAAGGCATATTATTCCGTAGTGTCTACAGAAGGGGCTCTGTTTTCATTTAATTTTTGCAGAAGATTTTCCCAGAACGTCATGTTTGGTCTCAGTCATTGGGATGAGGGGGAATTCCTCTTCCCAATTTTTTGAATTTCTTAAATTTCTTCTTTTACTCTTAGCCCGTTCCACTGATTTGCATTTTTTATTTAATGTTTCATTACTTTCAACGGTAAAGTCTGCAATGGTTTCACCTGTTTTATTGTTTTCCTCGATGTTGGAACAGTGAATAGATCCTGGCTCATTTGGCTGGTTGAAGGAACCAGAACTTGTTGCTTCGAGGCATCCAGTGATTCGAGCAGTTGGTATTCTTTAGCTATGATACTATTGTTGATTCCGTTTACCTGATTATTGTTTTGTGAGTGCGACACAAAAATAACGAGACTGAAGCTGTAAGTTTTATTTAATCACAAAGAATGTACAACTATGTTTGGTCTCCTTCAAAATATGATCCATCACAATTCACACACATCTGCAAACGCTCTATCCTCCGTTCAAAACAATGTTGAGAGGTCGGCAATCGTCAGGTTGCATAATAGCTCCGTCGACCTAGTCTACACTTCTTCCATACTTTCAAAATGCACACCTTTAAGAGCCGATTTTATTTTTGGGAATAGAAAAAATCGCAAGGTGCTAAATCAGGAGAGTATGAAGGATGTCTATGTTCAGTTATATTTTTGCTGCTCAAATAAAGCTTGACTGATAACGCTTCGTGGGGTGAAGCAAAACAACTGAATTATAATCAAATCTGGTGACTGAGATAGCCTATCAATGAGTTGAGTACGCAGATTTCTGTTTTGTCCAGAAATGATGACACCAATATTAATTTATGACATGGAACTCCTTCTTACTGAAATATATTTTTTGCTTCATATATTTACAACAATCCTTTCTTTAATATGTCATCTTCTTTGATGGCGTTCAAACCATTAAACTCTCACCTCTGAATTCCACCTTATTCGTGATATATTTAGGATCATATCTGGATCCTTGTGGTCTGCAGACTTATTGTACTATACACAAAATTGTGCTACAAGTTTAACTTAAGTCTCTGCAAGAACCAAGTCATAAACAAACATTGAAAATGATTGGATTAATGGAATATTATCAAAAAGCATTGGTTTGAAACTTAAGTAATATTTGATATCCCAAATGAGAAACTATTGAGTAACCGTTATGTCAACTCAGAACAGAGTACCGTGTGAAAAAGGAAGTATCATTTTATATCAAACAATGCAAAATATAGTGTTTAAGTTGATAATAAATTTAGGAAAGTTAAAAAGATGTTTGAGTGTTTCATTCCTCAGTAACATTTTAAGTAACTCTTTACAACTATAGAGGAAAACAATCAAAACAAAGTAGGTTAGAGCTTGGTGGAGAACTTTTATTTTATGAAAAGAAATCGAATTGGCAATGAAATTCAACGTGTGTTACGTCTCACTCAAACGTCTCAATTTATTCAGCACCAATCATTATATATTTATATTTTCATTATTAATATAATTAAAACAAAGTAACCCAATGATTTTTTGTGATCTGAGTGGTTGGACGTCATTGGTAGCTTTAATTATTTAAACAAATTTTATTATTAAACAATTTTTTTAAAGACGTTCTTTGTTGATTATAAGTTCTGAATGAACCTTCATAAGATATTTTTTCAGCTGATGCAATTGTTGCATATTGTTAAGTGTTTATGTCCAAAACCATACCAGCTGCACAAAGGGGTCTGTTTTTTGATAAATGATACCCTTTCTACTGCTTGTGATTCATGGAAAATGTGCACAAAAATTAGGGGTCGACTTAGTCTGTCCAAAGAAATAGAAACAATTAGGCAATTCTTAGGATTGTCGTCTATTTTCACTGGCATTAGTGATCTTTACAATGAAAGAAATTCCAAAAAAACAGGATGGATAGAACTTGATGGTACGGAAATGAAAAACATTAACTTGTGGTGTTCACATGAACCAAACTATATGAGGGGAAGTCAAGATTGTGTGGATCATGAAAATGGTTGTCTTGGAGATGCAAAATGCAATGTTAAATGTCGGATTTTGTGTGTTTACGGAGGGTTAAAATTGAAAAAATCCGGAATATTTAAACAAGAATTTTCTGATATTTTCAAAAACTATGACGATAAAGGGTGTTACGAATTATATTCTGTGAAGTCAAAATTGGAATGTGGCATAGAGTACTTTTAATAGTTTTACTCCTTTATATATTAATTATTATTATGTAGGTGTCTTCAAAATGCTTACTGTCACTCGTTTTATGTTTCGATTTCTGGAGATTTTTCTTGCATATTGTCAATCTATTATGATAGTTCGTTACCAAAAGATTTTCAAAAATTTGGAAAGTGGTCGCGATTTCATTTACAAATGAACTAAGAATGTTTATTGCGATCATTTAGTGAACAAAAGAACATCTTGACAAAATCAAAAATCAAAATAATATGTTAATGTTCCTTTTTTTGAATAAATATTAGACATGCTTATTTTGGTATCAACCGGAACAGCTTTTAATATATATTTGTTAAAGCAGACGATATGTTTTTAATATGAATTATCTGAATAATGCGTACAAAATACAGGTTTCATCTCTCAGTCCTGTTTATTTTATAAGCTTGTAACACATTTCTGTGTTTTAAATTTAACGTTTGGAAGCAATGAAACAAAGTTTTATAAATGAAAAATCATCGATAATGTAAATTCCATTATTATTTATGACTATCTTCTGTCTTTCCACAATTTTGTCGAAACCTTCATTTCAGATTATGCTAGATCAACACAGAACGAAAGTGATCAACCACTTTTTAAGGTGCTCTTCCTTCACAATAATAATACATTTCATTTTGTTAAACAGTGAGCTTCTAAAGATTTCCCATTTCAAAATTCAAAGTTTTCTAAATTAAAACAAATATCAATTAGAAATAAATCGATTTACCTACATTAAATTTATTAAAATGTTATGCAGAAAATATATAGAAAAATATTCAGATATATATAGAAAAATATTCAGAAATATATAGTGGAAATGAACACTAAATAAATTCTTGTCTCGCAAAGGCTTTTCTGTAAACCGTGTCATGTTGCGAAAATAATCACTTAAACCGATATCGTCATGCATGAGTGCTTAAGTAATCAATTCTTATAAATCGTCCCTATCTATATTGATTCTCATAAAGGATGATATTTGCGAATTGTAGTTGAGACGAGTATGATGGCAGAAATCTGTAAGCCATACCTCGTTCTGTCATCAACATAATGGAATCTGAAATTGTCCATCACCAATACACCCACAGGATTTAGATCGAAATGATTTCATAGCTTGTCATTAATAAAGTTCATAAAACTGTCCCATCGGAAGATCCGTCTTTGATTTCGAAGCATAATGTGCCTGTAAATTTAATTTAATAAAATAAACCGATGACAAAACAATGAAACCTGTTATTTTAATGGCAACCATACAGCTGATATTTTGGCTGACTAAAATGCGATCAAATGCAAATTGAAACAATTGAATATTTTTTTCCTATATATTTCCGAATAATTTTCTACAAATTTTGAATAGGATTACATATATTTTGAATTCTTTTCTATATATTTCTCCATAACCCTGTATTAAATACAATTTTTAATGAGTGAAGTAATATAATGGTTTAGATATTAATCAAATTCTCGGAAGTTCAGTTAACTACTTTTAAAAATAAAATTTTCAACTCCTGAAATAGAATAATTGCAAACCCTGCGTTTGGGATATGATATTTGCAAATTAAGTTAGAAACAATGAAAAATTTCTGTAAATTATTTTTTAAAGTTTCTCTACATTTGCAAATTGCAGGTTCTGATATGTAGTGAAACTTCGCATTGTATTTTATATTTTCTGTGTTTATCATGTGCCATTTTAAGATGAACTTTACCTATTTGCAGAAGATATTATTTTATATTTAGAGTTATGAGAATTCTAAAAATTATTAAATATTTTAATAATGATTATATTTCACTATGTGCACTTTCTAATTTATTAAAATTAATCGCTAAAGTTGTTTATTTTACATTTATGTTTTAGTTTTCGTTTACCATACAAACGGAAAATGTAATCTAATAACTAGGGCAACCAAATGCATTTTTGGATTATTTTGAAATATTTTTGCATTACAGGGTTTTGCAGAAATATATAGAATAATATATTTCATAAAAAAATACACGAATGGAAATGTACACTAAATAAATTCTTGTCTTGCAAAGGCTTTTCTATAAACCGCCTCGTGTCTCGAAAATAACCACTGAAATCCATATCGTCATGCATGAGTATTTTTGAGTAATATTTGCGACTTAAAGCTGCTGAAAAACTCTTTGACCGGGTTTAGTTGAGACGAGTATTGCAGAAATCTCTAAGCAATACCTAGTTCTGTCATCAACATAATAACATCTTTGAGGTGATGGAATCTGAAATGTCCATCACTAATATATCCCCAGGATTTCGGTTGAAATGATTGCATAGCTTGTCATTAATAAAGTTCATAAAACTGTCCCATCGGAAGATCCGTCTTTGATTTCGAAGCATAATATGCCTGTAAATTTGATTTAATAAATAAACAAATGACAAAACAATGAAATCTGTCATTTTAATAGCAACCATGCAGCTGATATTTTGTCCTCTACTACCTCGCACCAATTTGAAAGCTTTCTTGTTCCTTGGCGAATAGCCATAACTCCTGGTTTGGTGTAAGTTGACTCCTGTTTCATCTAAGTAAACCAGCTTACTGTTTTCAATGTACTCAATGTCTCTCTCATAAAGCTGTCTAGGCTCAATGTTTTACTATTATTTCTCTCTTAGGGAACTCTGACTAATCACTTTTTGGTATAATTCATGTCACGTAAAATTCTTGAGACAGTACTTTGGCTGACTAAAATTCAATCCAATGACAATTCTGTGATTATTTCTTTTTAAGTAAAAGAGGAATCCTATAAAATAGATAAGATAAAAATAAATATAAATGTAAAAATCGAATATTTTTTCTATATATTTCTGTATAACCTTGTATTTTATGCAAAAAATGAAAATTAAAAATGCAGTTTGTTTAAATAATATGTATTAGAAGCTTCAATTTTAAATAATCGCTCGTAATTATTATTTATTATAATTAATTATTAACTAATTTAAAATTGTCTTTTGATATATTAAATACAATTTTGAAAATTAAATACACTGGCATTGGTAACTGCAAGTTACTTGGCTTATTATTCATTATCAGGTACAACTAAAGAAGCTGAAGCTCATTAGTATTAGTATACCAATGATGTTACCTTTTGGAAAATTTTTAATTTGAAAAAACAATTGTTGAGTGCTGTGTCTTTAAAAAAAATCATATTGTATATCTTGTGGAACAATTTTGAGTGGTCTATATATTTATGATATTAATATGAAGAATATTGATTATTTCCGGTAGCACTAAACAGGACATAGTAACATAAATTGTGATTTCCAGCATTTAACTTACGTTAGACTAATTTGAAAAAAGCTAACAAGTGCAAAGCAGATATTGAGGATCTAGAAATAAAATAATAACAGAAAAAGAATAATAATTTTTATCTAAGCCAAATATTCCGACAATTTGAATGAAAGCCGTGGTCGGAAGGTCCAGTATCAATCTATTCTAATATAAATATAAATATAAATTAAAATCATATAATAAAAGTAAATAAATAATTAATAATAATAAGAAGAAATAGAGTAATATTTAGAAAAGAAAAAATTACAAAAACGATACATGATAAAATAAAAAAAATTATAAAATATATTTTAAAAATAATATTTTTTTTAAAGATTTTTTCTGTTTTATCAGGGGGTGGAAAATTCGTTGGACCAAACTGTATATATATATATATATATATACAGACCTGCAAAAAGTATTCGTACGATCACCTTTTTCATAATAAAACTTAGATTTAGAAAAGATAAAGAAACTTATGAAG
>JBBMKC010242006.1:0-10834 GCA_037834085.1 Bipalium vagum
AATAATAATAATAATAATAATAATAATAATAATAATAATAATAATAATAATAATAATAATAATAATAATAATAGAGTCTTAATTCTATTTGGATCTTTGTGGGTTATGTCTGTCGGGAAATCAAAATAATCAAAGATTTTATATCTAATTAGATTTAAATGTTAGAATTATAATGTTTTACAGAAAACCTCACTTAAAGTAAATTAAATTATAATATGTAAATTACAAAAATTAATATATTTATAACACCATATAACCATAAATTAATTTTCAGTTTAATTTATGAAATTACTATCTCATAATTACAAATCAAAAAATGTGTAAGTCATGTTCTTTTATTCAAATAAAATTAACTTACATTAAGTTGAAATATCATGAAATAACATCTCATAGATAGGAAAGAAAGGAACAAGTCCAATTACCAAAGAATTAAAACCAAATATCTCATCTTCCTCTAATTTCTTTCGTCACAGATGAAAAATGTTTTTTCAATTATTTGATAATTGATCGTCCTCCTTCCTTGCCTATCTTCTTAAAACTTATATAATAATAAAAAAAATAAGTATTTATAATATTATTATAAAAATGAATGATACCAAGCTGAGCACTTTTCTTTGTGATATTTATAATAAACATTTAAAAGCAAAAGAGCTTTAATATTTCATCAAAAATCAAAGGAACATTTAAAAATTATACAATTAATTAATAATCAAATAAATTTATTTGATGAACTACCTCCAAATCAAACAATATGTAAAAATTGAAATGTAGATAATAGAAAAATTGATATATACTGCTGAAAGTTATAATTATGAGATTAATAAAATTTTAAAAAAACACCAAAATTATGGAAACGAAAGAACTCAAATTTTCTATTAAAAAAGAATCATAAAAGTATTGTGAAATTTGTAAAAAATATTTCTCTGCAAATAATAAAATCATCATGAAGATACGATAAGACATGAAAAAAGTAAACAACGAACACCAAAACAAAAACAATGAAAAAAGATTAAAAACAACTATTAAAAAACTACAGTATAAATTAAATAAAAATATAAATATTAAAAAAGTTCAAAAATATACAAGTGAAATACATTTAAAATCTTTAAACTCTTTTAATAGAAAAATACTATTCAATTGTTAAATAACGGGGCCTGGATCCCATATTGATAAACTTTTAGAAACATACGTTGAAATAATAAATAATTAAAATAAAACAGGAGAATTAAATATTCCTTGAATTTTAAAACCAGATTCCATTCCAATAAATAGAATTGATTAAGCTGCAATGAAACTTGGTGTAAAATATCTGGCTACAGATTTACATGATCATCATGTTGCAGATGTTGAAATGATACATGAAATGAACAATGTTCAAAAACTAACCAATGGGTTTTATTAAATTCATATAATTTATAAATATAATTACTACATTTTGCCATTATCTTCAATTATTCTTTCATCATCAAGTGGTATTTTTTCTTGTTCACATTTATATATTTTATGATGTATATATTGTAACCCATGATTTATATTTTGAATTGATTTATTTTTTATTAAAACGTAATTAAATTTTGAATATCTAAATCTAGAAATTTATTTATACTCAACATTCTTTTATCAAATTTTATTTCTTTTGTTTCATTATTAATTGTTTTCAAAGTTATTAAAATCTGTTATACATTTCTTATATTCTTCATTAGTTATATTCTTTTATTTTAAATCATTGACAAAGCTTGATATATTGGAATTTTATTAGAATTTGATATTTAATCAACTTGGTTAAAATTATTCCGTTATATAATTATAGGGAAAACTATTTTTTATGTTTTAAATTGAATAAGTCTAATATTTTTATGGTTATTTTTAATAACATATCCCACATTTTCTCAACAGGGACATTGAATGTTTATGAGTTTAAAAACCTAATATCTCTCCGGCTAAATGAAATATATTTTTCATAAATATTAGTCAATATATTTTTATGAATTTGGCAATCTTGTTTCAAATTCATTAAAAAATAGGTGAAAATCATAATTTGGCCCATTATGAAAATAAAATGGATCTATCATTTATGTTACATTTATGTTGTGCTACTTCTCTATACTCATTATTTAGATGATTATGATCACGAACTTTATGTGTCAATAAATACATTCTATAGAATTATTAAAAATTATTTCATCATCTTCTGTCATAATTATATCTTTCTAAAGAATTGTGGAGACTCCTATCAGCCAATCTTCCAAACTCATCCAAAAATCCCCCAAGCTCATCAAAGCTATCATCCAATTCCCTAAACCCAAAACCATCCAAAATTCAATCTATAAGTGAACGCAGACAATCCATACATTAAGGAATTATGATCCTTATGATTTTAAGACATTTTTTATTTGTTTTAGTAGTCAATTGTATTTTAATAAATGTTGGATTTTTAATAATTTTTATTTGTTGTTGTAAAAAATATATAGTTCTTGTAAGGTCGCTCTTGATGGATAATGAAAATAATAATAATAATAATAATAATAATAATAATAATAATAATAATAATAATAATAATACAAAAATATATAAAATAAATAGATAAATAAAATATCAAATATTTTAAATTATAAAAAAATATATGTATAAATATATATTTAAAATAACATGGGGTTACTAAAAATAAAAAAAGGATATAAAAATTAAAAATAGTGTAAAAAATGTAATAAGTGTATAATTAGTAATTAATAATAATTAAAAATAAATTTTAATATAAATAAAATAATATAAAAGCCAAATAAATTAGAAAAAGGCAGAAACAAAAAGACATTAATCAAACGAGATACCTACGACATTATCGACAAGTAATCATCAATTCCCCCATCAATCAACAAGATCCATTATCGACAGAAACGAAAAAGGACATTAATCAAACGAGATTATCGACAAATAATCATTGTCATCATTCATCGATATATTATGGACAAAACCAGCAACAACGTATCCTATAAAAACAGTAGAACAGTTGTCACGATAGAAACAAATTCTACTTACGATCAGTACACACTCCAATCCAGATTCAATCCGCAACTTATCTACGGCTAGTTTACACGCAATCCTGATTTTTATTTATGTCCTATTAAATAAAGTTTATTTTTATTTTTATTTTAAACAATTTTTAACTCGTTTAGTAATAAAAATTTTTATCACTTGTCTTATAATTAAGACAAAGCGATACTCTAACTCAATTCATAATCATTTGAATTCAAAAGCTTTTTCAAGGTAATTTTGATAAAATAGTCATTACCTGTCTTATAATTAAGACAGTTTTTAATTTAACTGAATTCGATTTTTTATAATTTTAAAGAATTTCCGAATTGATTTTTATTAGTCATTACTTGTCTTAAAGTGAAGACAAAATTTTTAAATCGCTTTTAATTAAAACTTCAACTCTATTTTAATCAAACTTGTTTTGTAGACAAAACAAGATTTGATTTTAATAACATAAATAAATAAGGATCTATTTCGGTAGATGTACCACCTTTTGATGCTTCTCTTTATTCATCAAATAAATCATATATAAATTCGATTTTTTAAAAATTATATTTAAAACTGATTATTTAAATACTTATTTAATGTAAGGAAATTATACTAAAATATTAAATAAATAATTATGACTATCCTTTAGATGATATCCCCAATTTGAGAAAAACTGTTCAATGAAGAAAGGGCAATAGAATTTCTGATAAATCAAAACATATTGCCTCTAGGTAAAGCATGCCCAAAATGTAACAAGCCTATGAATATGGAGATAAATAACAAGCGGTTTAGATGCGGAAATAAAAAGTGCCGTAAGACAATTTCAATAAAAAGTGAAACAGTATTCGAAGGTCAAAAAATACAATTTTCAAAATTTTTATTATTGGCTTATTTTTGGCTAGATAAAATGCCTACAATTTCAATCATTTCGATTTCTAAGTGCAGTTCTGAAACTGTTACCTCATTCCAGCAAATCTCTCGTGATAAGGTCTCAAATTCATTAGAATATGAAGATACAGTTATCGGAGGAGAAGGTATCATCGTCGAAATCGATGAAACCAAAGTAAGGAAAAGAAAATATCACCAAGGTCATCGTGTTGAAGGAGCATGAGTTCTCGGTAGTGTAGAACTTACAGAAGAAAGAAAGAAATTTCTTATAAAAATACCTAATCGTTCTTCAGATACATTAATAAATATAATTACGAAACATGTCAAACATGGAACAATCATACAAACCGATATGTGGAAAGAGTATGCTGGATTAGCTCAAAAGGCATATGAACATGAAACTGTCAATCACTCGGTTTCATATAAAAAATCCAATTACTTGTGTCCACACCAATAATATTCAAGGCATTTGGAATGGTTTAAAAATGAAAATTAAACCAAGGACCTTTTTTGACTGAGATTCTTTTCACAAACACACTGACCGTAGAACCAATCGTGGTGCTTTTTTTTTATATCTTCTATCTAAATGTAAATGTAAATATACAACTAAATAAATTTAACAATAAATTTAACTTAACCGTATCCAGGTGTAAATGTAATTGTAAATGTAAATATCTAGGTGCTAACATCTACCGAAATTCATCCATAAATAAATACTCAGACCAGGATCTGAGGATCATCTAATTTTTTACCTCCCCATTCTTTTTTCTGTTTTTGTTTTTAACTCACACGTTAAGTAGGGCGATAAGTTAAATTGCTTTTCCTATTCGAGGACCTCTGAGTCTAAGAGCGAGAGGGCTGTTTAACCCCAATTTAAAAGCTAACCCTAAAATAATAATTCACCATAAAATCAATCAAGAACTATCACTCGCTTTTGTAAAATTCCCTTTTGATATAAAATATAATTTTAAAAAACCTGAATTCGATTTAGTCATTTTATTATTTTAAAAATTTTAAAAGCATATATTTTTAAAGCAACCTTCGCCGTTAAGACCTAATAAGCTCCATCTTTTATAACCTTTAGGATCTTAACAGAATTATTAAAAATTATTTCATCATCTTCTGTTATAATTATATCTTTATTTGTTACTCGAATTATATTAGTTAGCTCATTATTTATTTCTTTTGATTTAATTGAAAATTGATTGATTATATTCTCACCTTTTTGATTCATATAATTCTTTATAATTAGAATTTTATATAATCCTTTTGATACTGGAAGTTGTCTAATATTTCTAAAAGCTTAAAAATAATTTTTATTATAACATTCAAAATCAGCATAAGTCGAAAATGGTATTTTATTTCTAAAACAATAGTTTTTAAATTCAGAATAATCATCTTTTGAAATGTGGCTTTAGATTCTTTATATTCTTTTCAATAATTAATATATTCATTTAATAAATTAATTAATTTATATGAATTTAAAGATTTATCCACACAGTTTCTATTTTTATTATCATTAGAAAAAAATCATATTCCTACATAATACATAATGATTTTGATATAATGATAAATTTATTTCTATCTCATCATGATTTGAGTTTGTTTTTCAATGTTTTTCAATGAAAACTTTACTTCAATATTATTTTGTCTATTAAAATTATTAATATTTTTAAACCTTAAGGGATACTCTATTTCTCTTAAATTCAATTCATTTATATATTTCTAATAATTCCTTAATCTATTCGAATGATTTTCACCTGAATAAAAATGTGCATTTATTAAATATGTTGGGTTTACTCAAGACACTCCCGAGAAAATATACAACCAAGAAAAAGCATAAAAAGGGTTTAAATGTTAAAAATAACAATCATAATAATAATATTAATAATTAAAGTTATTAACAATAATAATAAAATAAAAATAATAATTAACAATTGAAAAACAATTAAAAATTCCCAGATATTTTTATTTTGAAAATACTTTAAAAATAAAATAGCCCTCCTAAAGTAATTTTTATTTTAAAGAATGCTAAAAGAGGTAATTTATAAATATTAATAGTCACTAGAAAATATTTTTTAGGGAATTGTAGAATTTTAATAAAATTTTAAGGATTTTAAGATCAAATTTGAGATTATTTCAAGAATGATCTCCAGATGAAGACCAGTTTCAGTAAAGTATATAAGCAGAGGGATTTTAGCATAATTTCATCCCTCAGAAAACGTGCAGCATACGTTTAGCAGAACATTATTGATAAAGGCAGAATATTATTAATTTCCAGAAGCAAAATATTATTGATTCACAAGGTAAAGACTATTGTAGATCATAAGTAAAACAAGTATTTTAATGTCTGGACTATGCTTAAAATTCCCCATCAGCGGGTTATCGGTGAGCAACCGTTAGGATTCAGACGATAACTCGGGGGTTTTATCGGAAGATTTTTAAGACTTTTCTATTTTCTTTTATCTTTATTTACTTTTTTGTTAAAGTAATTATTAATATTGATTACCTTATTGTACGAGTAATATTTTGTTTGGATTGAATTTTAGTTTTAACATAATATTTTAATTGACTTTTTATTTGACATTACTGTTTGATATTAGAAGTACTTATTATTCTATTAAGTCACTATATTCGATTAATTCAGTCTTTTGGCTTTATTGTTGTTTGGTTGTATTTTATTTGAAAAGTAGTTTGATTTGAAAGTTTGTGAAACATTTCAGACAATAACTGTGATTATATACTTTGATTATCATTCTGCATTTGGTGATTGTGTGGTTTAAATACAAATTGTTGCTTTACTGATTTTTATTATTTACACCACCTAAGAAGATCTTATTGGTACTTTTGTATAACTTGAACTAATTAATGATTGATTTTCATTTAAGTCAACTCTAATTTTTTTAATATACTTAAACGTTCAATCAGAACCAGTTAATTATTTTTCTTCTATATAATTATTAATTCTTGAAAAAATATATTCAGATGTATTTTCAATTTTACAGTAATTTAATCTGATAATTTATAATTATTAGAATAAAGATTAAAATCTAATATTTGATCATTTCTTTTATGTTCATATTTATTTTAATTTGAAAAACATATATCAGAGTCGATAGAGTAAATTTTAGTACTTCGAATATAAAATGATCGTCCTTCAAGAAAAGCAGTTAGAATATCTGATATCTTGAACTGGAATAAGGAGATTGTTTAGGAGAGCTCAATTCAGTTCAAAGCATCAATTGGTGGCTAGAATATTTTATGAAAAGAAAATTATCTAAAATGCGAAAAGGTAATAGGATTTCTGCACTGAGCAATGATGAATAAACAAAGAGAACATATATTTTTCAACCATGTTAAAGATGTATTTGCTGAATTTTATATTCAAATCAAGAATAATTTTGCGGAGGAGCACATCTAATCCACCATTCACAAAGTTGATGTAAAGAAAATTTTAGTTTCATCCACCAATTTAATGAATTTTCAAATATTTGAAATTTTACACCATCTGCATTTGGAAATTAAATTTTTTTTAACTCGATACTAATAATCAAGGGAAAAGATAGCTCAAAAGAGAGCATTGTTCAATTAACTATTTTAAAGACAAGAATTAATTCAATCCTTTTTATAAAGTCAATTATTTTCATGTTTTCCGTAATCACCAATCTTACTAAATCAAATTGGTGGTTTTTGACAGTGTTAGGCGCCAAATTTCAATGAAAAGGGATAATTTAATATTGAATTATATCAAGTGGTTTAACATGACTCCTGCAATTTGCTGATACTTGCTAGTCTAAATATTTTAAATGCAATTTATACAAAACATTTATAAATGGCTAAATTTTCATGATAAAGAAGCAATGTGTTCAGAAAAAAATGCCATCTCTCTTTTGAGATAATAAGGAAATAGCTTAAAGAAATTTAGGATTTATTAGCCTCGAGGTAATCAAAAATAATTTTAAACTTAGCTTAGGTGAAACTTTTCTTGAAAAATTCATTTTTCTTAATGATTTAACTGACAGAATTCAATGGTTAATTGTTAATTCTGAATTTGATTTTCCAAAAAAAGAGTATGAATAATGTATTTATAGTTAATAAAATTACGGTTACGAATTTTTAATTTTATAATGTTCTTATAATTACTTGAAGTGGATGGGGCTTTTTATGAAAAATTCGGAAAATCGTAATAAGAAATATTTAATAAATTAATGTTTTTGTTTTAATAATAAATACTGAAAAGGTAAAAATTCAAATTCAAATTATTAATTATTATTAATTATTATTATTATCAAATTATTATTTTGTAAAAATGAGAGATGAACTGGAAGACGAAGAAGTAACATTAGAAGTATGATTACTTTTTAAAACTCTAGTCTTTTCTACCTGTTCTATTTGACAGAATTCTCCTCTTGATCAATATTTATTATCAATTAATGCAAAACAAGAAGAAAATATCAATGTAACCACTAAAACTAACATTAAAAGAAAAAATGTCAAAATTAATACTTTTTGTATTGTAAAATAATATTAATTAGTTTTATGTTTATCATATCTGTCAGTTCAGTTCAAAGACATTGCCACAAATATCATACCAATAATACACTCTGTAATCAATAGGAAGTTGGTGAGTTGAGATTTTAATCGTATCATCTTTTACCGAAGATCATTCAGCTGAGAAATCAGATCTATTTCATTCTAAACAGTGTAGATAAGACAAATGTCTTAAGAGAAATGGATGAAATGTATCTTCATTATTTGATAAATTCTCATTCTTCATTTTTCAAACACGATACCCTGATCTCGTAAGTTTTTTAAAAATAAATTTAGGAATGAACGTTAAAGGGGAAAGCTCTCTACAATTTTTCTTAATTCAGAGCGGTCTCAAGTTCAAAAACGTCCACATTCTCTTTAGTTATATCATTAGTTATCGTCATCTTAATCTCTTTGGTCATCGGAGGATGTTCCATAGCTCTCACAGTGACGTTGGTGATGATTTCATATTTGTCCCTGGTTTTCATTTACGCCCTCCTTCTTCGGCGTCTCTTCTCATCTGTCTGTCATCGAATGATCCTGATATCGGAGCACAGTAAAAAACTCATTCTTCTCATCCAAGAGCTCTTGTCCATCAACCAAGGTTACTTGCAATTGGTCCATTTGACTAACAACTCTAGTTACGACTGTTCGAAATCGTTTAACAATGATTTCCTTCGTCGTTTCAGTCGAAATCTGTTCCAGACTCTATCTGATTTGTCTTGTTGGATGGTCAGTATAAATGAGTCCCTCTTGAAACATGTCATGGCCAAAGGTGTTTCGCTGCCTCCCGAAGTACCGTGGTTTTCTGAACCAGATGAGCTGTGGAACGATGAAATTGACATTGATCTCGAACTGCCAGAACTGAACTGGAATGAACCAATCGGTCAGTTAAAGACCGTTCACAATTTGGTCCAGAATCAATTTGCCAACTTCATCAAAGTGGTAGTCACTCTTTGCTATGACGTCACGAACCACCCTGATCGATTTCTAGTGACACATGTGATCGGTGTTCTGCTAAAGTTTGCAAAGATCACGGAACGGTTGAAGACCAATTCCCAGACCATCGCTACGAAAACCAAGACAAATCTTTCTCAGATCCAACAAACCGATAAACAAAATTTATGTCGCGATCGATTATCATCAACTGTACCGAACGCCCTGCAAACTGTCCAGTTGCAATTGTTTGAATTGTCAGAGTTCTCTAACCAATTCGTAGAAACAATGAATCAAATCCAGTCGTCTCACGCTGTTGACGACTGGTTGCTCTCTCAACGTGTGGCGATTGATAAGGCTCGTAAACACGTTGATGCTCTGTCGGTTTGCTGGAAACGATTCGAGGAAGTTTTCGATGATGTTGTTATGAGCGAAAACGAGAAACGGAAAACCGACGATGATCAAACAACCGATGAACAATCGACGAGCGATGAGAAAGGTCGTGGTTTCGATTACGAAAAAATCCGCAAGCAAGAGAAACCGATATTGATCGAGGACTATCCGGAAATCGTTGATGAAGTTCTGGAAGGAATATCAGAGGAGAACTGGATGAGGAACGGGGACGATACGGAAACGCTGACGGCAGGCAGACTGAAGGATCCATTTGAGGAAAAGTATTGTCACAATGCCAAAGCTTTGCTCTCTGAGTTACAGTCGGTAATCGAAACACGAGCGAGCGATTGGAAAAGGCGAGAAAAATTGGCACTGAAGCGTCGGGTAAGGGGGTTTTGGATTTGTTTCGGCCTTGAGAGAAATTAAAATCGGTTTTCAATCAGGCGGCAGAGGGCAAGTTTGTTTTGACTCATGAGCAGCGACGCAATGTCACAGAACAAGTCGCAACACCAGGTGGGTCCGTTTCTCAACGTAATAATACCCGTCACGACTCTGAATCGGTGGAACATATGGTCAACACAGAAAGCCAATACAATCAAGATCCTGATGATGATTTATCGATCAGCCGTCGGTCGTTGGCGCAAATGATTGTCAGACAGCGCCAAGCTATGTTCGTTGGATGCGATCTTTTGGCGAAGGACAAGGAAGAATGTTTTGGTGATTGAATGTGAAAAAATGAAAAGGGATTCATATGAACTGAACTGGCATCATTTTGGTCATTGAAGTTATACCGCGGTCAAAACTTTAGAATGCTATTTTTGATTTAAAATGGAATTTTAAACTGATTTTGGTTCAAGTTTTCTTCAGAGGCATCATCACAGTTTATTTTATAAAATAGAATTTCCGTTAGTTATTTTTGAATGATTTTGAAGAATTTTTCATTACAAAAAAAATAATGTTACACTGAGAATTAATTTTTTATAATCAGCACATACAGTGCCGTCCAAAATATTAGCAATTTTTTTAAATTAATACATTAAACAGTTTTTATGTATGTATTTTTTAA
>JBBMKC010242017.1:0-10834 GCA_037834085.1 Bipalium vagum
ATAATAATAATAATAATATTATTATTATTATTATTATTATTATTATTATTATATTTTTATTATAATAAAAGTACCTTTTCCGCATCTGTTCCGCTTTCTGATAACGGTTCAACAGCAACGATGGATGTATTTTTATCTGTATAGCCTTGATTTTTCAATGTCAATTCGTCTTCCAATTTAAAGAGTCTCAAAGAAGCTGTTTTCAAAGTCGGTGAATGACTTTTGCCGGAATTGCTTATTATGTCAGATTTTCTTAATTCAATATTCAAGTTATCCGGAGTGGTGGTACTGACGACATTATTATCATCATTGCTCGTCGGTTGAGGACTGTCATTGTGTTCATCGACAATTGAGAGATTATGGGATTCTGTTACACTAGTATTGGAACTGTTTTCTTCGCTCAACGACGAATTATTTTCACTTTTACATTTATATTTCGATTTTCTAGCATAGCTGGTGAAGTGGTTTTTGTTAATAGACTTTTTATAAATAACACTTGACTGTTTGCTGGATGATGATGATTCTGAATTCGCTTGGAAATCGTATATATCAATGCATTCATCAGTGCATCCGGGCTCTTTCATATTCTACAACAAATAATATGTCAATACATCAAATTTGTCATTTAAATAAGTATTATATCAATTCCATTTTGTCAATGTTTCGTTTTCAATTATTCTAATTACGCAAGCCAAAACCCATTAAAACAATAAACCAATGCCATCAACCTTGAGGACGGTAAAAAATTCTGAAAACCTTTCAATTGAAAGAACGAGAAGCGAACAACAATGACAATGATGAACAATACTGGCATGGTCATCGTTAATTTTCCAATAAAACTTACTTTTCTCTGCAATTCCAAAGAGACAGATTAAAACGAAAAATTAACCCCTATTCCCAGAAGAAAATTATCATTGACAATTTCAGAATTCCATATATTATTAATAAAAAAATAATAGATACAGGGCAAATATGAAAATATAGAATATGCAGACGAAATTAATTGATAAAATTAATATTCCCCCGGCTTATTACCAATTGGGGCTGGTGGTTTTCATATACACCAGCTCGGTCAAGGAGCGCGATCTATCATTCGTTTTTACACCACACAAATGTATCGATAAATATTACAATAAATAATAACGAAAAAATTATTTTCCCTTTCAATTATTGAATTAGATTTTTAATTTTAAAAAAAATATCATTTCTTACAACGAAATAAAGAAAAAATTCTCAGTACTAATCGAAAAATAATTATCTTGAAATTTTTTCTCTTATCGTGTTTCTTTTTCTGTCTCTATCAGTCTCATTGAACATGTCTGCTGCTGCTACATCAGTTCCATCTATCAATTAGTATAAGCTACAATAATATTTTCTGATAACATCTCCCAGCGCATTTGTTCAAAATATTAACTTCAACATTTTCACAATGGAAAATGCCTCCAATTGACATCTCATACCAGAAGAGTACCCCTACCATCTTCATTCAGAACTTTATGTACAGTTTTTGATCTCCATTCACCGTTAAATAATAATAATAATAATTTCAGATTTTTCATAATTTGAAAAAAAAGATCTGTGGAGTTTTTTGTTTTTGTAGAATTGTTTTTCTTTATTTTTATATCAATATATTGATATATATTATGATAATGTTCTCTTTCAAGACTTTTTCTTATACAATGAAAGTAAATTAAAGAAATGAATTTGTTCAATTTTTAATTATAACCACTATTGATAAATTAATAATTTCAGTAAACATATAATAATAAACAATCAATATTATCTCATAATTTTCAGAAATTTTACCAATCCAAAATACAGTCCACCTCGAAGAAAGAACGATCGGCTGCTTTATATAATTTATTAAAGATAAATTTCTGTATCAAAAAAATGTTGATCATTTTTATAATTATTTTCATCACAACATCAACGGAAATCCGATCTGGAGTTATCTTGATTCCTTACGCATCGTCTTCAAACCTTATCTCCATTGATTATGTTTCATTGTATTTTAATGTAAAAGACAATTGAAATTTTAATTACTCAAATTATATTCCTTCTTACTTAAGCCAACCTTTTTGTTGTTTCTTTTTATTTTCAAAATTGCTTTGATAATAAATATAAATTGACTTTAACGATTAATGACAGTCTAGCACATTAAGTCTTCTTATCATAGAGAGAATTTCTAAAATTCATTCACAGTAAAGTATTTTATTTTAGAATTTTTTCAGAAAATTTGTAGAATATATATTCCCCATGTACTTAATTGAAAAAATTGTTGTCATATTTTATGAGAAATTGTAGAAAATCATTGTTTGTTATTTATTAAATCTGATTTTTCTCTCGTTGTACTTTAATGAAATTTCAAGTTCACTTTTTGATTACAACTACAGACACTTCAACATTGTTTCTGTACGTTTAATCAAGCAGAAATTATGAGCATAAAGCAGATACTGCCAGCAAATGCTTCCTATAATCCACAGACAAATATTATTCCATAAATTGCATAATTTCCAATAAATGGAAATCGTAAAAATTATTGCCTCATAATTCTTTTTCGTCAAATTAAATTTCCAGAGTACACTACAACCATATTTCCAACATTCGTCTCCATAATTAAATTAGTTACTTTTTAATTGCATAATTCAAAAACAATAATTAATTAATTATCAAATTTTTAACATTTCTAAGTACTTTGAAAAATTAAATTAAAAATAATATATATACATATATTAATTGCAAAAGATGTTTCAAATTGTCCTTACTGAAGTAATGGCATTAATTAAAATATTAAAACAAATTTCTATATTTAAACCAACATTAACTTGAATAAAGTGAAAGAATACCAAACCTAAGAATAAAATTAGTAATGAAACTAATTATTATAATAGATTATTTTTCTCATTATAATAATTAGTTTTATTTTTTTTCAAATTGGAATTGTAACTCAATTCGTTTATTTTATGGAATTTTTTGACTTTATATATTAACAATAAAAAATAATATTAATTTTATATTTTTAATACCTACAACTAATAAATTATTAATAAGCTCTGGGATATTTTAATGTTTTTATTCTATGAAATTATCATCAATTGTCTGAACCCTGAATAATGGGGCAATTGTACATTTTTTCATTAAAAATACAATACTTATTAATTTTATTCTTAATTGTTATACTGGTTTTAGTATGGAATTTTTATTAAATACAATTAAAAATTGCAGTATAAAAATACTTTAAAGCAAAACATTGATTATTCCTTACAAATCAACAATAGAGAACCACAATCATTTGAATAATATTTAAATATTTATAATATAATATTTATAAAAAGCTGGTTGAAAATTTTAAAAAATAATTTAAAATATTTTATTAATTTATTAATCAGATTTTACACAAATAAAAAAAGCCCAATAAAGCTGGTGTTTTGAGAAAATGATTATTTCCGTCGATATTTAAAATGTATATATAATCTTAGTTTGAAAATAAAAGTGAATAAATTGAAATAATTAAATAAATTTCCATTAATCATAATTTTACTGAACTTTTCTTGTACTATTTCCATTTATTATTAATATTTTTATTCATTATTATTTCCACAAAATTGCCATTGTTACAATTGTTCAGTGAATTGTATTGATTAATAAATGATAATTGGAAATTTGCGAAAAACCTCGACCTGCTCATTTGTCCATAGGAAAAAACAATTCAATTAAGTAACATTTTATTCAATTACCCGTTTGTTTAATAGATGACCCTAAAAAATACATTAAAATACTTTCAGATATTCTTTGGTCCAACTTTGGCGGAAACCGTTTTTGTTTGATAGACGAAATATAATGCATATCCAGTTACCGTTTCATGAATATAAACGTTCTATGTCGTTTAAGGCTTGACCAAATTGTGTAAAGGTAAACAAATTAACTTAATCCGTCCATTTAATTAATAATCATTTTACAGTGTTATTATTAAATTGTTAACTATAAACAAAATTCAGAGGACCGTCCAACCAAGGGGTGGGGAAAGATCGTCAAGTAACAATCAAGGAAGCACTGCAAAATTATTTATTCGCATTTATCAAGGATCATTGCGAAAGACGTTGAAACGAAATAATATTCTGAAAATGATTACAAAGAAATATGACAATGTTTTTTCCGTAACAAAATTATTAGGGCCATAGTAATAATGTGGAGCTGGTATTGTGATATTATCAAATCGCAATAAAATCCAAATTGACTGGAAACAACAAACATTTGACATTTTGATGAAGCAGCTGTTAGCCACAAATTGATGCACTCCCAGCATCGGGCTGCTGCTGCTGCTGCTGGGGAACAGTTTCTGCATTCGTCAAAGATATTTGTTTGATTTTAATTAGAAGATAATAATCTCATTTGTATTGTGTATGATTATTACTAATTAATTATTATTTCTGATATTATTAACCAGTTTTTGAATCCATAAATAAAAAAATAATAATAAAATATTAGAAAAAAATATAAAATATTATAAACGGAAAAAAAATATTATTATTATTAATTCGTTTTAAAATGAATCCTGTTAATAATTGTAACATTGTTCGATGTTTAATAATTTATAAATAATTTCATTTTTATTTATTTGTTGATAATTGAAATAAATTTGATTCCATAAATATCTGTCCTTTCGATTAATAATTTTCGGATTCCATAAACAAAAGTAGAAAAATTATCATCCAAATTTAGCAATTTTTGTTAGGAAAAATTCTAGGAAATTTTTCACTCAGTTTTCGATGTATTCACTGTCATTATTGATAGTTGATAATGGAATAAAATTTTCTCTGTTTTATCTTAGCAAAATTAATTATAATTAAGTAAAATATTTTATATAAACTTAACAAATAATAATATTTATCTAACATATTGTCTATCATAGAGAATTTATTCATCCAGGATTAAAAATTATTTAAAGTGGTTATAGAACTATTATTTTCGAACTATTTATAATTTCTTTTGTTAATTATTAAATATAAACAAAAAAAATAATGTACAAAAGATATATATAATAAATACTTTACGTTAAGCGCAACTAATATTTTCTTTTTCAAAATGAAATATTAAAAAAATAATAATAATTTAACCAAAATTGATAGACATTTTTATTGCCATAGTTATGTGTTAATAAAATTAAATAAATGAATAAAAATATATAATAAAATAGTGTGACAATAAAAGACTTTGGCGGGCCGCAAATAAAAGACCATTGTCATTTAATTTTGCATAATAAATCTCGCTAATAAATCACAACAAAGGATACATAATCGTGGAAAGTTAGACTGGAATTGCGAATTTTGGGGCAATATTTTTGGAACATAGAGAGGCATTAGTCATAGAAAAATGGCAATTTGACAGTTACATGATTATTTCCATTTTGTACATTTGTTATTTTTTCCCACTTATATCACACACCGGCCAGCAAACATTTCTGAAAATTTAATATATAATTGAAATAATTTCCAGTTTTTGCTGCTGTATTTATAGTGGAATGTCTATTGATTAAAATTATTAATTTTTTTCTGTCCATAGTTTATAATGAGGCCAAACGAATTTCAGACAAAATGACATCTTTCAAAGAAAATTAATGAAGAAATATAATTTGACGATATATACGCCTAAATATCAAATATCTCAATTCAAATGATTGATACTTTCAATAATTTTTAATTTAATCAATTAAAACAATTTCAATATTTTTCTTGTTTTAATTTTATTTCTTTTACATTTAAAAAAATTTTTTGTTAATTAAAAAGTTGGAGAAATTTTTATTAGATTTAATCTTTTTTTAATTTTACAGTTTTTAATTATACATTGAAATGATTAAATTAGATTGGGTAAAATTGTTATGAAGAAAAGTTGTGAAGAACAAAAAATTGTTAAAATTTAAGTAAATGTTTAATAAAAATTGTAAGAGAATTGTCAAAAGAATTTTAATTAGTCAAAATTAATATTCTGTATAAAAATTATAACGGTAAATCACAAAACAATAATTAAAACATTTTAATTAACAACATCGTGTTAGGAATGACATAAAAGTATATATAAAAAATAATTAATATTTCATCATTATAATAATTATTAAAAACAAATAAACTTTTAAATTATTTCTAAAATAAGAGTAAAAAACCGAATATTATTAATTTTATTTATAAAAAGTGTAATATCTCCCAGCTTTCTCGCTGCGAAAATCGGATTTCTGAAGAAACAAAATCACCATGCAATAAATATTATTCCGAATTGGCAAAGGAAAGTCAGGACCCCATCACGATCAAATATTATTTATATTTGTTGATTAATTAACGTTTTTTGTACATTTTCTAAAGATTTTCAGGTCTATCTAAATTTTTTGTTTCATTATTTTCACCAGCTAATTCTGTTTTAATTTTGTATTAACCCCCCATTTTAAAAGTATACAAATTTATAAAATATTTATCATTTCAGAAAAACCAAATAATATTTTTCAGAACACCATTTTTATTTCGTGTTTAACCTTAGAATACCCTTTTATTAACATATATAATGCTGCTTTAAAATATTGTAATGCTTAAACAAGATAGTAAATATAATATAAATATATTATTATATAATATATTTATATAATTAATTATATAAATATAATATATACTAAAAATAATATTTCAACTGTAAATATTTATTAATATACAGCTTAGTCCAAAGAATTGACAGCCCTTGAAAAATCAATACATTTGCACTTTTGGTAATAAGAGATAATGATTTAAATAAAAAATAATCTAAACTGTTTATTTTAGTGGTATTTTGTTTGAAATAGAAGTTATGGCGAAAATGTTCAGAGGAAATAATATAAGTAACTTCGATAGATTTAGGCTTTGTATTTTCAAGCAGGATGGACTTACAATCACATTGCACAAGAAACAGTAATAAATAAATGTATAAAATGAATAATATTTACAGTAAAAAATAAAAAAAATTGATAGCCTTTATGTATGTCAATATATATTTAATTAGTTTCCATAATATTTTAAAAATATATTATTATCATCATTATAATCTGAAAAATCAATTTTATTAAAAAATTATTATTGAAAAAGTAAAGATTATGAAATTGTGCGCATTTCTTGCTGAATCAAAATATTACTTTATTTTATTAATATTTATTTTTTAATTTACTTAATCATAAAATAATAAATAATTATATTATTATTAAAAATACTAAAGCCATTATATACCTTAAAATGTTTGCCCGGCTTTTTTCCTCGAACGGACTTCTTTCCTTTGTTATTGCTATCTGGTTCGTTCATTATTTCAACTTTTTCATGTTTGATTGAAAATTTCTACACCGAAAAGATAAAAATTAATGATAATGATAATAATTAATCAAAAAAAAACAATTAAAGATGAACAACGAAACAAAATAAAATTCAAAACTAATCATATATTTCATGATTGAATTTTTGGGAAAAGAGCCATTATAAATTAAAAATTGACATTTATCTCAAGACTAAGCGGGGGGACACATCGTCAATTCCACGTGTAATTCTTTTTGCATAAAATAAAGTCGTAAAAAATATTGTAAATAGTATACTAATCTCATTGAAAAATATTAAAAACATATTTTATTTCCCGATATTTCTCATTTAATCATCAAACGATGGCCTAAATAATCGTTGGGGAAAACTTTTTTCAAAATGAAATGATAAAACATATGTTGGAATTTTCCATTACATTTATAAATGACATTTCGTGGAAAATGTTTTTATGACAGACCGCTGAAACGTCTTTGCGATGGTAAAGCTCTGATGAAAACTAACAGTATTTGTTGTTATGATATTATTAAAATAGTTCAATCATCAAATTTATAAAAATAAACAATAAAAAAATAATATTTTACTTTCATTTTGAAACCAAAATTCAATATTCGTTCAGTACTGAATTAAAGAGAGAATTAATTTTTATTAAGACTATTTAATTAATCTTATGAGAAAAACATTTTATTTTGTACTTAATGTTTTATTTTACACGAAAATTTTATTCTTTTCATACAAGAAAAATATTAATGCCATGACCTGACATAAAACTTAGAAAAAAATATTAAATTATAAAATAATTAATTTTCATCTTTGAATTAATAAAATTAATTTGTAAAGAAATATTTCTCAGGTAAAATTATATTAATTATTTTACATTAAATCAATATCAGCGTTTGTGAGAAAAGAATTATTAATTATTAAATTATCAATTTTTCTCCATTTTTATATAGGTCAAGTAGTTAACCTTTTGTAAAATATCATTTGACAGTAACATTATATCGACTTCCACATCCGGTAGTGCTTGAATCGGAGTTTTAATTCCTCGGCAAACTGGATTTAGATTATTAAATCTTTATTATGATGATGATAACACAGTTTTCAAGTAATTATTTCCCTACTTAAAATAATCAACACAATAACCTAAATTAATAAATTTTTCATGAAGATTTTTTAAAATATAATTTAAAACTTGTTTTAATAATTTAACTATACTGAAAATGTAAAAAATAACACAAAATAAAATGACTGTAAAATTATTTTCTATTTTTATTATACTATTTTTATAAATGTTTAAAATGCAATAATATTTACAAATATATTTAAATAATTATCAAAAATTAAAAATATTATCAATTTATCGTCAGTTTACTGTAATGAACATCGAAATAAGTAAACAGACGACAGTTTTTATAACTTCTATCGGTTCTACTACTGTCTGAAAAATCTAAAATTTTTCATAGAATGCAAATGAAAGAAGTGTTATTCGTTTAGTCATCTTTCAGATTGTAATGTTTGAAGAAGTTTAATCCATTATTTCTTTTGCTTCATCCTTAATAGGAAAAAAATTTTTTATTATCGTAAAAATTATTTTTCAAATATATATTTTGATAATTACTGAGAGAAAACTATAAAAAAATATTTTAATCTTCTAATAATTAAATTGTGATTATAAAGTCACGACTTTCATTATTTTCATGAAATGAAACAAAATTAAACTTTGATAGTTAAAACATTGAATGAAATTAATAAAATTACTTTATATAATTATTAAGAAAAATATCACTCGAGGGTGTCTACTAATGATCCATCTTGTAAAATAGGATTTTTAAAAATTTTTTTTAATCAAATATGAAAAAATGGAATGCATAAACCTTATGAAAGACGATTAATAAAAGAATTGAATAGAAAGAAATCCAAATGAAAATTCCTTTCAATATTTAATAATAATAATAAATCTCAAATATAATTTTTGTAAGGATAAAACTTTATTAAAAAGTAAAAACGTATTAATTAATAAAAACTCGTAAAAATAAAATTTTAAAAATCATTTAACCATTAAATAATAATTTTTCGATAAAAAAATAAAAAACTAAAAACATAATAAGGAAAATGTTAACAGAAAATCTTCCAGACTATTAAACAAAAAAATCGAAAGTAACATAATGAAAATGTATTAGAAATCTCTGCGAACCATTTTTCATACATAAAAAGAAAATAGTAAAAATCATAAAATTGGTCGTATCAAAAGCTTATAAGTAAGTGACCGCACTACTGAGACCAAATAATCCAAGATTACAATCCATATTGAATTATCAATGGATTTGTGGCAGCACAAATACTGTCGATCTGAAGTAGGATTTTCCCTAATAACCCATTTGAAGAAGATTACAAATGTCTAAGCTTCCTGCTGATAATGTTCACAAATCGCCCTCGTTTTATTGATAATTACTCAAATTACAGAAACATTTCATAAAGTACTGTGCTAATATAATAATTCCGAGCTGAAAAATATCAATCTGTTCATCACAATGACAAAAAATTTCACAAAAAAAATCATTTTTCACGTCAATTATTCTCAATATTTCTTACAATATTTTATTAACCATGAAAAAGGATTATTGTTTCGTCTCTCGTTTTAAATTACCTATTGCCATATCACAAGAGCTTTTAGAGAATAGAAAAAACACTGCCGCATCTGGGAAACACTTAATGGGATTAGCAGAATTTAATGTAGCATATTTATTGAAATATAGAAACTGGGTGATCCATTAATAACAATTTTTTCTATATTAAAAAATAGGTAAAATCAATGTTCTTAAAGTATTGATCATATTATATATTTTTAAATTGTTTTAATTGTTTTAATTATAGTAGAATTATATTTTTTCAGTCATTGTACCTAGATAAAAAGAATAAAGCTGGATAAACAATAAAAATTATATTTAAAAAATTTTTAAAATAATGTTGTTTCTTCTATTTTGTATAATAATAATAATATGCACTTCATCGAGACCATTATCACGTTTTTATTTACAATAACAATAAAGTCAAAGTCTAATAGTGGGCTTCATCCACTACAATATATGCTGGACTCTCAAATAATAGCAAGAATGTTCAGATTTAATGATTATTATTAGAATTATTACAGATAATTAAAATGAAAATAAATTTAAATTAAATAAATTTATACTTAACTCTTGTTTGCAAAATATATCAATTATTTCTCAAAAATGACTTTATAAAATAATAAATATTTACTGATATTTTTTAATTGTAAGACTATTTTAAATGAAAAAAAAAATAATATATTTTTTCTTCATATTTAAAAACGTATGTTAGAAAGAAAGTTTTATGATAATTAACTCAAAATTTAAATTTTCTAAAAATCATAATATATAATCATAATAAAACTGATAAACATGAGTAAAAATATAATAATAATAATAATAATAATAATAATAATAATAATAATACTAATAATAATAATAATAATAATAATAATAATAATAATA
>JBBMKC010242028.1:0-10834 GCA_037834085.1 Bipalium vagum
TACAATTATTTCAAAATAAATAAATATTGATTTTATTTTTTATGAATTTTTAAATTTATTAATTAACTTTTGCGCCATCCTGTATTAATGTTTTTATTTGGGGAAACCTCATCAAATAAGCAAAAAACCAATGGTTTTGAAATACTATTAATTGACTGAATATGACCTTTGAGAAATAGAAATTACTTACGTGTCGACCTGATAATATTTAAGGTAGTGGTAAAATATTAATAATGGAAAATTTTGCGGAATATATCACCAAGTATTGTCAGTGCAGTCATTTGACTGAAGGTCAAACAAAAACTTTTTATCAGTGAAGAATAAAAATTTAGATAATAAATATTAATTCTTAGTTCAAAAAATATCATTTTCCTTGATAGACAGTCCATTCTTCTTTTACCAGAAAATTTCGTCTGTGCACTATACTGATATTTGTATTGAATCGTAAAAATATATATAACAATTTACGTTCTCGAAAATATCAATAAAGTGACATTAACATTTATTAATTTCTCTTTTGGTTTTGTACTTCAGATACTCAGTTCCAAGTTCTTCATTCCTTCCATAAAATAAAACAAGAGTTTTAAGGTGATATTTGCATTTACCGTCCTGTTGCAAACAGTGAATTAGACTTCTTTAATAATATTATTATCACTAGTTAAAAATATCAATTTAATGGATGAAATTGGATTAGAATAATAATAGGAAGTGGGGTTAATTAATACAAATAATTAAATATTAAAACTTTAGAGAATGAGGTTAATTATCGTTATAAAAAAATTAAAAAATATTAGTGTGAATTGTTAACCTAAATACGTAACCTACGTGGGTAGTTTGAAAAGTTTGCGAAATGAAGCATAAGGAAAATTTGATTAAAATATAAAATATAAAATATAAAATATAAAAAATAAAAAATAAAAAATAAAAAATAAAAAATAAAATATAAAATATAAAATATAAAATATAAAATATAAAATATAAAAAATAAAAAATAAAAAATAAAATATAAAATATAAAATATAAAATATAAAATATAAAATATAAAATATAAAATATAAAATATAAAATATAAAATGATATTTATGATACATAATAGTATATATAATACAATATTTTATATTTGACATAAAGTTGGTATAAATGTGAAAATGCAATTTGTTTTATTATGTTGTGGAAGACATAAATTTCACAAATGCAAACTATAAACAAATTCTTCTACATCAGGAAAATTAAATATCATAAGAGAAATGATTATATTAGTTACTGGAAATTTGCATTATAATACCATACTAAATGGACCCTGAACAAAAGCATAGTTTTCTAGAAAATTATACGTTGGACTTATTTCTCTGTCCTGTTTAGCACTTCATCTAACAAAACAAATTTTACATTATTCTTATTATTTTCTTTGTTCAAAAGAGTAATTATTTTCATCAAAATTTATCTCCATATTTGCATTTAAATAAATGTCTCATTAAATAATTTAAAAGAAATGAGAAGATCACAAAGATAAAACAATTTAACATTTTCTGATAAAATGAGCCTCATTGATGCTCCACTATCACTTAGCTTCATACAAAAATAAATGAAGTATGCAAATATTAAAATTTTTTTGTTTTAATAGGTTCTTTGAATTTTTCGTTTATTACAGTTTAGTACTTTTTACGGAAAGATATCAACGTTCACGCTTGATAACACTGCACTTTTATTGGGACTGTATTTTTCCTAATTAATTATTATAAACATTTTTCTTGAATGGTCAGAAAAGTTTTCAAGACCGAGCTCTTCCGATTTTCAGATATTATTATGTTGTATCACAAGTTTCCCTGAATCCAAAGTTAACACAAGCTATACTGCTATTATATAAAACAGTAACAAACAAAATTTATTATTTATAAAAATAAGTTCCCGTATTGTATTCAAAATTTACCATAATTCGGCAAATTTTCTTTTTTGTTCACTTATCAAAGACAAAGGACACCATGATGAACCTTTGGTGGGAACTCTTGGAGCATCTGGCGTATTCACCAGACATTTCTCCAACTGATTATCATTGGCTTAGGTCAATGTTGCATGCCTTGTGTGATATACACTCTCAAAAATTGGATGTCATACGAAAATAGCTTGAGGACGTTTTGACTTACAAATAGCCAGAATTTTTTCAAGATGGAATTCATCAACTTCCTGCAATATGGATTAAAGATATCCATAACAATGGCGATTACTTTGATTGATAAATTTGTATCACTTTAATAAAATAAATTTTGAAGGCAGTTAAAAAGTTTGGATGATTTATTTGTACACCTAATGTTATTTAATTAGCAAAATATTATACAACTTGTTTATTTCATTTCATTTGTAGAATAAATCATACGGTAAACACAATAATAAGAAAGCTCTTTAAGATATAGCTGTGATCAAGAGTACTTTCAAACTGATTACTGACTTACAGTGAAACAGTAGATTAGCCTGTGCTCTAAGCACATATCAAGTCAAATATTGATTATCCTATTCTCGATACATTAAAAATGAGAAAGATAATAATAGGACTCAGAGTATGGATCTTGAAATAATATTACTTGGTCTTACAGAGGTTGTGATATTAGATGACAATAATAAAAATATTATTATTAACCACAATGAGAACGATAGTAATAACTATTAATACTAATAATTATAATTGTGATGCAAGTTTTTTTTTAGTATTTTTAACATTTATGTTAATTAATTTTTTCATATATTTTACTTCAAATTCTTCCTGGAACTAAACCTGCTACACTGGTTATAGTTGAGCAATGTTGAGATTAATTATCTAAGGACAGGGTTTTCCAGAATTTACTGCCTTAATGTTGAAGATAATTGGTGTTATGTTTAATTTAGCAGACCAAGCCGGTAGTAAGTTGCAATGAGTAGGGATTAATTCATACATGAAGGATTTCTTTACCAAACCTGTTAACGAAGAGCTCCCAAAACTGATCAGCTCAGGCGGCTAGGAAAGCTAATAAAGTCTTTTTAAACATTCTGCGATAAAAAGTGCTTTTAGAGTACAGCCAGTGATATTATTAAAATAGGAGAACTGAGAGTAAAACGTATAAACCAAAGCCTTTGGTACAACGTAGAAGAATTTTGATTAATGCACAGGTCTCGAGAGGGTTCACGTACTAATGTGTGACTGAAAGGACAGTGTAGATCATTAAGAGACCGGTCAAAGTTGTTCGATTTTGTTTTTTTTTAAATTAATCAATAAATAATTATGTTGATTAATAATAATAATAATAATAATAAAAGTTATCATATTTTTTATAATTGTCAGATAATTTTAATTTTTTGATTTTTTTAAAAAGACAACATAGAATAAGTTGTACCTTGGGTATCATTATTGAGACATATTGTATCACGATTTTTTTGGTTTGATTTAAAATAAATTTTAAACTTCCTGATTTGTATTGCTGATTTGTAACAGGGTACTTGTTATTAACGAAATTATTAAGAATTTGGAGTCAGGTCTTTGATGGGATTGGTTAATATCAATAGTATTACATTCCTATGAGTAATCTTTTCTGGTTTGTGTCGCTGATTGGCAAAAAATCTGATTGAATTTGATAATATTAGGAGTACCCATAAGTAATAAATTATTTAAGTGGCAAAACAAAAAAAGAATTTAAATTCATTTATTTCTATTTTTAATCGACTATATAATTACCATCTTTGTCTAAGACCTTTTGCCATCTTGTTGGTAGAGTTTCAATTTCCCGGCCATAAAATTCTGTATCCTTTGAAGAGAAATATGATTCTAGGTGAGTTCGAACATCTTCGGCATTTTTGAAATTTTGATTCTTCAAGGAATGTTCCGTGGACCGGAATAAATGAAAATCCGATGGCGCTATGACTGGAGAATATGGGAGATGTGGTAAAACTAGCTACCTTATTTTTCTTGGCTTAATTTTGCTGCATGAGGTCTTGCGTTATCATGTTGCAATATTACCCATTTTCTTTTAACCAAACCTGGTCGTTTTACGAACAATTACGAACAACGAACAGTCGCTTCAAGGTACTGCACAAGTAAATGTGAAATAATCCTGAAACTGTTAAATCTAAATAAGTAGAGACTCTGAAAATCTATTATTATTATTATCATTTAATATAAATTTAAATATTTAAATAATATTATTTAATATATTATTATTAATATTCTTTTATTATTGAGTAATATGGATATGAAGGATTTCTTTCTTCTTTTAAATAACTTCAAAACGAATAAACGGCAAACTAAAATAAATTATATTGAGGACGATCACTCTCATTTGAATATTTATAATATTTTTACTATTATATTGATATGTATTAATTACTGATTTACGTGGACATGTGCTGAAATGATAACAATCGAAAATGGACAAGATCAAGACAGATGGCCTGGATCATAGCATAAAAATATCAGCATTAACAATATAATAATAATAATAAAAATAATAATCATAATAATAATCATAATAATAATCATGATAATAGTAACCACCATTATTGTATAACGATATTTACTTTACAAAGCATGCTAATTATCCTCAACCTCACGGACAGTGGCACTGGAATTCATGTTTTCCAAGACATTTCTGAAACACCACGACAGAGACAAAGATTTTCAGAATAATGACGAGCCAATTAAAATCGTCGGGTTGGCATGTATTTTTCCAGTCTTTAAGATGGCAGTATCCATAAAATAGATGCTTGTCGTTCATTGGTCGTACATTACAAAGATAATAGAAATTGAAAAAAAACAACTAAATTTCCTCAAACAAAATATCTTTAACTACGAATTTAGAAAAGAAATGTCGAAAATCTTTTATATTGAATTTGTAATCGATCGATTGACCCTTTCTCTCAATCAAGGGTTTATGTGATTTTGTTTTTTTCAATTTTTATGCCAATTCGGTAATGTTCGGAAACAGAAGAGGTCTTGTGGCTCCACAAAACACTTTTTTGGATAAAATTATCAGACGATGTAACAATCAGCGTTAGTTATTGAAATTCTTTTATTTTCCGTTTATGTGAAAAAAGTAACCGACAATTCCCTGAGGGGGGAGGGAGAAGTATCACTGCATTTTCCAATGAAAAGTTACGTTTTTTTTCATTATTTAATGAATCCCTTAAAGGCTGTTCCAATTTATAAAAACTGACAGAAATGTTAATTAAACCAGAAAGCTGGACCCCGGCTTAGCTTTAACTGTAAAATAAATATATTTTATTTAAATATTAACAATAATAATTAATTAATGATAATTAATTGAATCCGATTATTTTTTTGTTAAGAATAATTATAATATTTTAATAAAAATGTTATAGAATAAATTTGAAAAATTAAAATAAAATAAAATATTATTTAAAATATTATCGAAATATTTACTATCTTAACATTAATTAAAAATTAAAATAATTAACTAACTTTTGTTTAAATATTCTAAATAAAATTAATTATGATTTATATTAAAAAAATATTTTCAAAAAATAAATTTAAAATAAAATTAAGTCAATGAAGACTGGCTTAAAATAAATTTTAAAGTAGAATTTCAGCTTGATTTGTAATTATAAATAATTAACATAAATAAATCAAAAATCGACTTAATTAAGTATTTTAACGAATCAAATGTTATTAAAAAACAAAATCAATAGTTTAAACAAAAAAGAGATTTAAAATTTTTCAAAATGTTCTGTCAGTGAGACGGTGGTGCAATTCTTGGGAAGTTAAAATATTGAAAGAACTCATGAGAAAATGATGGAAACATTTATCAATGACGACTCCATTTCAATTATCGTACAATGGCAGAGAATGTAAATTGATTTTTCCCACATTTTTATTAACTTTCACATTTAGGAAAATTGGCTCTGCTAAGTTTTCCTATTTATTACAAAGTATCTAAATCATTTAATATATTTTCGATAATTTACAAGACGTATCGCTATTATAATACAAGATATTAATAATTCCCGTACCTTTGCATAATGGGTCTAAGTCACAGGAACGTTATTAAAAGAAATAATCATTATTAATTATTAAATTATAATTTTAATTTTTGATCTTGAAATGTGAAAATAAAGATGTATAATTCAAAATAACATTCAGAAACTTTCGGTTAAACATAAAAAAACATTTCAATATAAAATAAATGTAGAACAAAATTATTATTATTATTATTATTATCCTGAACAAAAGTAATGTAAAACAATTGATTAAAAAAAATTTTAATTGTGAGATGAGTCAAAAACTGGTCGGTATCTCCGATTAATTTTCAACTAACATGACTACCACACCATGACACCAACCAGCGGATGATGTCTCGTGAAAAGTAAAGGAATGGAAATAAAATTAAGAGACTCGGGCAGATAAGGGCCTGTGAGATAAATCGAAAACTAGTCGGGGTATGTAACTCAGCAGTCAGAGCAGTCTATACGCATGTGAAGGATCTTGGGTTCGTATCCCGGTAGCTCCGATTAATGTTCAACTAAGATTAATTATATAATTAATTATTAAGATTAATTATTATTTATTATTATTATTATTATTATTATTATTATTACATTTTTTTAACCCTAAATTTACCCATGTTTACTGATGACAATATGATTATTAATCATTTAATATTTTATAATGAAAGATTATTATGAAAAGCTTTCAAAGATAATAATTTTACCGGTTTCAAGTCTTGAACAGTGTGATCGATTTTCTTTACGATTCTCTTTTTCCAAAAATTCGTTTTGTGTTATATTTTTATATATAATTTCAAATAAAGTTCCAGACACATAAAGTCTATTTGTTGGTTGATAAAGAAATTTATAAATTCTTTCCCTGGTTATTATATTTTCTTAAGAATAAGATATCGTTTTGTAATAAATATCATATCATCCCATTATCCTGTTGCTTGTTTGATAATATATGCATATAAAATGTTTTTCGTCGAGTCAAATGTTAAAGTTATTATTTTATGTATTAATTCTATCTCAATTTTATTTGTTACAATCGATAAATAAAGTTTTGAGTTTTCTATAAGTGCTTACTGCTAACATTCTTATGTGACCGTCTCATAATTATTATTAATTATAATATTTATATAATTTACTTATCAAAGAGATTTTTGAAAAAAATCCACTTTTACTTGATTGTTTTTTTAGCTTTTCTTGTGTTTTTGGTCACCTAATGGTGCTAGAGGACTGATCAGGGAAATCTTTTTACAGAAATAATTTTTAATAAAAATTCTTTTTTTCTTTTTATTGTGCAGAGTATTTAAAAAAAAACTTTCTTGAGATTTTTGGATGACTAATGGTATAGGATATCTGCAGTTGTTGAACATAAAGCTCCGCATTAACTGTTTAGTTTTACTTAAGCAATTCATGATGGATTATACCTTCCCAGTCACACAACACACAACATATTCTTCCGAGGATGGAGATCTTGTTTTGCTCGAAGAGTTGCATTTTAGTCGGGGCTGAGTCATTCTTTAAACCGTTTCATATTGATGTATATGCACCATTTTTCATCTCCAGTAACGATGCTGTAAAGAAAATGCTCCTTTAAACTTTGTGTTGAGCGATGTCGTGCAAGAAAACTAGCGTCAATTGTCATACGCTGATTTCTAATCTTTTCGCTCAGACAGTGTGGTACTCAAGCGCTGAGTTTCTGAACGTTGCCAATTGAATGAAGGTTGTTCAACACAGTTTTTTGGTGACAATTCATTTGCTCCCATAATTCTCTAGCCGTTTGACCAGAATTTTCGTGAAGAAACTGGTCCAAACGGTCTTCATCAAGCACAGTTTGCCGACAACTTGGTGATCCGTCCATCAGATCAAAATTCCAATTATTAAAGTGTGAAAACTAACTTCAGGTATTGGTTCTTTGCCATAAACAGAAATGATGTCACGAGCAGCTTCAGTGGCGTTAACACCTCGATTAAATGCAAATAGGAGATGATGTCGGAAATGCTCAATTTGATTAGCTTGACATTCCATTTTATGAGCTGAAAATGATAGAAAAATGATATAAATATTAAATTCAAATATACAATCTATTAAAACAAAATCAGTATACCCATCAGCATAAAATATTTTGTGAAAGGGCTTAACTTTATTTAACTTTAAAAAAACCCTCATGAATTATTCCTCAACCCAATAAATTTAAACTGGTGATGCTATTTAAAAATGAGGTTATAGTAATATAATAAATGATATACTAAAGTATTTATAAACTCAAAAATCGTTATTACGCTTATTCAATGACATAAATTTTTGTCGAAAAATTAAGTGCAAAGGAGAGAGGAATTAAATGAATGAGGTATATTGCCCAATGTCAAGAAATGCCCGGTTTGGAGAAAAATGATTAAAATTACAAAATGTCATGTTTATTTAACAATCGATTTGGGTTATAAAATTCTAAAAAAATTAAATCAATGAAATTAAGAAAAATATTTTTTAAAAATTTCTACTTATCAATTTCATCGAATGAAAAAAAGTTTTTTTTAATTATACAAGATATTCTTTTCCTTACCAACATCCAAACCTGATACTTGTTTTTTAAAAAAAAATAATTATATATATATTATAATAACATTAATTAATTTATATGAGTAAAGAATTATTTTTCCACTGCTAATGATCTAATAGGTAAAAATATAATTAATTTCTTTCTACAGATACAGAGGTGTTTATTTATATAATTATATTATATCTATTGCTTGCTTTGTTTTTGGAAATTGAGTGTTCAGATGCTGAGCAACATAATCATTGTTTTCCGCTACTTAATTTAAAGACACCAAGGGATGTTTTAAATCCCGATGTCAATGTTTCGTTTCATGTGTTAATTTGATTGAATTTGTTTTGTGACATTTGAGACTTGATGGACCTGTTGTGAGCAAAAGTGACTTTAGTCGAAAAAGATTTTAATAAAAAAAATATTGAACAAAAAAAAAACAATTAATTTTTTCAAATGACTTGGTCTTAGTGCACAATATCTTCCCAACGGCCTTCTTGTGTTGGTAATCGATAAATTTCTGAGAAAAATAATTATTTCTTTTTCACATTTTTAAATATTGTCCTGTTTGGGGAAAGAAAAATTTAATAGTTTTGATAAAATAAAGGAGAAAAAATCCACTTTTTCCCGTTTAAGAGTTGCGAATAAAATAAATTAATAAAATATCGAAATAAAAATAAGTTTGCAAAAATATTTCGTATTGAAATTTTTTTCAATTTTAGAAAATTTAAATTAATTTAATAATAATAATAATAATAATAATAATTTAATAATAAAATAATTTAAATTAATTAATTTCATTGGTAAATATTTTAGTTATTAATTTTAAAGGTCATTTTAAGTGCATATAAAGATATATATATGACGAAACCTTTTCAGGTAAAAAGTGTCTATGTAGTCTGTCGATTGCTTAGATTTATAATTAATAGGAACCTTTAAATAAATTAAATTATGGTTTTTATAATTTGGTGCTAGGGGTAATATCAAATTAGGTTTTCTTAATAACTTAATAATGTCTCAAGTATATATATATATATATATATATATTAGGTCTATAAATATGACTCCACCGTCATATACTTCGGCAGCATTTTTCTTTAAATTAAAGAAAAATAATAAAGCTTCCCGGAAATGGTTATTTTTCGGCACAAATGTTGTCATCTAATATTGTGAATAATTAATGATGTGCAAACTATTTAAAAAATTATTATATTAGTATAATTAGCGCTCAAAATGATTATTATATAAACAACAACAAATATACAAAATATAATTTCATTTAAATTTTAATTATAAAAAATAAAAACGGCGGAGTCATATTTGTAGAGCTAATATATATACCTGAGATATTATTAAGTTATTAATAAAACTTAATTTGATATTACCCCTATAATATATATATTTTTTAAAACAGGGACTTCAAAAGCAATGCTAACTAATATTATTTATAAATTTCAATGTCATGGAAGAGATATATGGAAGAGATACAGCATTGCCTCAGAACTCGATTTATCGAGCATTTTAAAAAAGTACAACAATTAAAGTGTTGGTTGCTAAGAAAGACAGAAAAAGAAATTTGCGAATGAAAATGAATTTGGTGCAGTTATCAGGAACTTTGATAATGAAGAGAAAAGAAAAATCTACGAGTCATTACTATTCAATTATTAAAACCAGATTTAAATTCATAAAATTGAGAAAGCAGAAATTCATAGATGATTAATGTTTTCCTTTCAAAAAGATTTTTCAAGGACATATTTTTATATTTCGAAATCTTTGAAATTTTTAAAAAAAATAAAATGTAATTAATTTTTGAAGTTTAGACATATTCACATTTTAAACATTTTATTGACTTTTATAGAATAATAATGAAGAGAATCTATAAAATCATGATATTGATATCCTTTGAAGATAATTGATTTCAAATTTATTTATTCATAATTGATTTTTTATTCTTTCAAATTAAATTTCTCTTAAAAGATGAATATATAATGAATCGGTTTTATTTTTACATTTCTGTTAAAGTAAAAAAACTATTTAACAGTAAAACATGCAATGTGTATTTTGTTCTTCTTTAAAACAAAATAAAATAATAATATATTTTATAATATTCGCCATCATCCGTAATCATCTGTTTTATTTTGTCTACGAAACACTTGAAGGTTCTAAAAATTGTTTTATTTAAAATAATCTCTTTCAATGATTTATTTCCTTTTCTTCCTTCTGACCAAAAAATCAAATCTAAATAAAATAATAAAATAATAAAATAATAAAATAATAAAATAATAAAATAATAAAATAATAAAATAATAAAATAAT
>JBBMKC010242038.1:0-10833 GCA_037834085.1 Bipalium vagum
GCAATTATCCGGGTTCTAGTGTAATATTTTTTAATTTTATTATTTGTTGTTATTATTAGTTCCAGGATCCTTTTCATGTTCCTTATAATCAATTATCCGAGTTTTGCTTTTGAGCAAACCCATTAAATTCAATAAACAAAAAATCAGTATATCCAAAATGTATTTTAATTTATTAGGTAAATTTTTAAAAATAATTATATACACAATTATACATTATTAATTTTTAATATCCATAATGCTAAAACCTACATAACTAAATATATAAAATTTGGTTAAAGATTTTTTATAGGACAAATTATTTTTTCTGTAAATATATTTTATCTATAATATATTAATTTATATGTAGTTTATTCAAATGATTTTTGAAAAATAATTTGGTCTTAATTTTGTGGATGTCAAATAAACAATCTCTGATCTATTGTGAGCATGAGAAAGGTTTTAAAAGAAGAGAAAAAATAATGTTTTCAATACCTCGTCTGATTATTACTAGCTTAGATCGACTGCGCGTTGTCTCTCTGAACAGCACTACCATAACTGAAAGGATGTCCAAAATGGGTTGATGAACGAATCGTATTTTAACAGGAAAAGGATTTTTATTGTATTTACGAACTACCATATACATGTACCTAAGTTCTATTAAAGTGAATATAATAATAATATTATAATAATAATAAATAAATAATGCCGAAAAAGATTCTATAACGGAAATAATCATAATGATAAACATATATATACATGAGAAAAATAATTTTATCTAATTTTACCTTATATACTAATCAGATTTAAAATATAATTACAAAAATAAAGCTAACTTTAAAAATGTTTAACAACATTTTCGTCTTGCCAAAATAATTTTTTATAAAGCACTTTTTATCATTATTTCTACAGATTTACAAAAAAATATTAAATATTTGTAAAAAATGAAAAATAATTGAAAAACTTTAATTTTTATTTGTTTAAATATTCATAATTATAAGTTAAATTTAACATGTCATGTTACCCTTTTTGAAAATTTAAATGTTGTATGTTTTGACTTTTCTTATTCAGATTTCACATACAATTGAAATATTTTCATTTTTTAATTATATTAAATAAATGAGTTATTTTTATCAGATCAATTTTTATTTATTTAATTACAAATAATAAAAGAATGTGTAAATTATGAAATGTTAGCTCATTTCTCATAAATTTATATTTATTCTCATAATTTAGATTTCCAATTTTTGACAGAATTTTCTACGTTTCTTGTAAGAAATTATGTGTGAAAAAATTTTTGATTCTATTATTTTTTCAAGTTCTTATTGTGCATGTTAAAATGAAATATAGAAAATACTGAATATGCAAAATATGATTTAGAATATTTATCTTTAGGATTGTAATACTACTTTTATCTATTAATTTAGGTGAAAAAAATGTTTTATTACCAAAATTATGGTTTTTAACCTTTATTGAAATTCTTTTTTAAAATATATGCAACAATTGACGACATCCGTACTTTTCATCTCAGCCATGATTTTTTAAAGATATTTATAAAACCATTTTTTTAATATTCGTTATATTGTAGACTAAACAGAACAGAAGTAGGTTTTCAATAATATATTGTTGCTCATGTGTTCACAGCTTTTGATTTTTAAATTACTTGCTTTAAATATTTAATGACAAGATTGATTTCTTTTGAAATTTCTTTTTGAATTAATCTACAGTTAACTGATAGATAGAATTTTTATCATATTATTATGTTGATTAAATTGGCTAATTCTGTTATTGATCTTAAATTGAGCTGAATTATGATTTTTAAGTTTGAAATTTAATAGGAAATGTAGAATTTCTTAAAATAGTTCATTTGATAAATTTAGGTTTAATATTTGTTTTTAATTAAAGCTGAAATAAAATGATTTTGTACTGCTTTTCTTTGTTATTGATCTTGGTTTTTAATATTTTCGTTATTCTTTTGAATTTTTTTTTGTTATCTTTAATATTTTAATCTGTTAGCTTAACTAATAATAACATATCTTTAACATTAAGTTCAAGTATTTAATCTGTTTATATATTATTGTGACCTTAAAAATTTTATTATCAGTTCCCAAAAGTTTTTAAATTTAATTTAACAATAATTTAGTACAAAAAATATTTATTAAAATTGTGTACAAAAAAATAATAACAAAATTAAATATGAATAAGAAAAACAGTTTCGATTTTTTCAATTAAAAGGTTAAATAACATTTCATTTTCAATTTTTTCAGATGATATTACAATTTTTGTCACTCATTTTTTCCTATCTTCATTCCGTTGTAAAAATAAAATCGATTTAACTATTTGAGCATATTGAGATAGAACAAGAAATTAAAATTAATAAAAATAAGACTTAAAACTAAAACATATATTTTCTGAATCAAATAACTACTATAAACAAAGATTTTGTTAGTGATTTTATCAGATTTTCTGAGATTATTCCTGTATAATTACTTCGTCCGACATGTTGAATCTCATTGCCGGACTTTTACGATTGTAGAAATCCATTTGAAAACCCGAACCCTGATTGCTAAAGTTGTTTTGATTCATTGGCGGTAAAATGTGACCTCCTTTTCTAGAGAAAACGTTGATTTCCTCTTTCAAATTATTCAGCTCTTCGGACTGCATTTTCACAAGTTCATTCAACTTTGAAATCTCTTCTTCAGCAGCAGGTCCCGTTAACTGAAACTCGCCTCCCTTTAAAAATAAAAGTTGAACACAACAAAGTAATGATAAACAATACGCTCTGCTAAAACCATTTTCATTAAAATCCTATTGTACCATTTCAATATTTCAGTAAAAACCAACAAAAAATATTTTCAACACTTTCTCAGTCCTTAGACTTGATTGCAGAAACCATACAGTTGGTACGTGATTAAAAAGTGTTAAGATTTCAAGTGACCTAACATATAGACTGTTTCAGAAAAAACGTGTAAATAAATATGAAACTAAGTTACAATAGTTTCCAACTATAATTTAATAAATTATATAATTCTACAAAACATATTCAAAATACGCAGGGCAAATCAATATCCTCACCAAAAATTCCCAACATTAGTTATTAGTTTTCCGATGAGTTTGCGCTGAAGGAAAGTGTAATCATTGCTTTGAAAGAGACACCAATGGAAACCATCAAAGATTCAAAAAGTTCAATAAAGTCAAGCGTGGATATTTGTTGCTCGTTGATGTCGTTTTAAATAAAAATTTTCACAAATGACTTGTTTTTAATTTTGCCCAGTTTTTGAATCACCTGTACTTTCAAAGTTAATTTAATTTTAATAAATTATTAAATTTTAATTACAATTTTTTGGATTTTTGAAATGTCGGATGAAGATATAATTTTCAGAGATGAAACGTTGGAGTTCAGTAAGATATCCAAAAACAAAATTACACCAAAAGAATGTGATGTTATGTTTGGTATATATGATTGGAAATAATTTATCATGAACCTCTATCAGGAAATCAAATAGTATTTGTGAAAATTAGTGTTTTCTCTTGGATAGTCTGAAAGTAGGCCTTGAAGAAAATTTTTCTAATTGGTGTAATTTCTACAGGAAAATACAAAAGAACACAGATCGGTTTAGACCCTTCATAAGCTGAATGTGATTTTCTAATGCACTTTTTATTTTTTCCAGATATGACATCTCCGATTACTATTTGTTTCGATCTATACAAATTTCGTTTATTGGAAATTATTTCGAGTCTTTTGACATTTGTAGTATCTTGAGTTTCCTTATCAAACTCTAAAGATTATACTCAAGTGGAAAAATGAAACTACCTCAAACATGACAGATAATTATTGAAAACATAGTTAATATCTAAATAATTTATATTTAAATAAAAATAAATTGTATATTTTTAAAATTCGGCACCAATTCAACAAATTCCTTATGAAATTATGAGGCAACAATTTTTCTAACTTATCATCAAAAATGTTTGTGGGCATAATCTGGTTTAAAATGACATATATATTAGACAAGAGGATTTTTTAATTATTTCTAGGATAACAATTAATTTTTTTTATTTATCGCTATCAACACTTTTAGAAGCAAAAATATATCATTATTTCAAAAATTAGATTAAATATTTGTCATAAACGAAGTTAAAAATATACAATGTGAACATATAAATATCTACAAGAGGAATTAAAATTTAATATTTTAAAATATTAATTTTTAACTAATAATGATACATAAATAGAATTTTATAAATATTAATAAAATTTATTATTACTTAATATTAATTTAATTTAATATTTCATTCGAGATATCTTACTAGATCTTTTTGCTTTGAGTTCAGTTTTGTTTCCAGTTTTTCCTTATCATTGTACAAGTTCAAAATTTGATGGAGGCTGCAAGAATTGATTTTTATTTCGTTGATACACATTTCCAGAGATTCGCGGATTCGATCCTGCAACAAATGATTTTAACATTTGAACCAATATAACCATTAATAATAACCATTTATGCAGGAAATTATAATAATAAAAGTTTATAATATAAAAGTTAGTAAGTTTGAGAGCATTTGCTTAATAAAACTTATTTATCAATTAAAATTTTACATTTTTTAAAACTTCTATCAATATTCATTTCACTTCTTATTATAGATTAAATGTAAAAATTCAATAGAAATATATTTTATTTCCTGAGTATTATCCTCAATAAAGTATTGAGCTTTCAATTAATTTTTTAAATTGCTTCATTGTGAATATTTATAAAATATTCTTTTATCATTATTGTTTACAATTAATAACGTATGTATTATTAATTCTTAGACAAGTGTTTTACTAGCCTCTAAAATTTATGTAATTTATTACATATGACACGTTTTATACTGTTTTAAAGGCCATTCTATGGCCTATATTTTAGATTAATCAAATTTACTAATTATCATTGTCTATTAACCTGCATACATTTTTACAAAATGGCTACTCATGATATTGCAAAGAAAATTTTAACTTCAACATCTCACTTATGCAAAAATAGATCGCCTTAATGCTTTACATAATGCAGAATACAGTCGTTCTGGTGCGCATAAGGTCAATTGACAATGATCCTGATGGTAGAACCAGCAATGGAGCTCATCCTAAGATTATTATTACAAAGACTAAAGTAACTGAAAACTGCCTTCAAAAGAAGTAGAGATTAAAAGAAGTACACAAAATTTAATGTTAAGTTATTGTAAATATTTCAGTTTTTAAGAATATTTTATGACAAATAACTTAAAAATATCTAATTCTTTAACCAAAAGTTATTTTCATATATAAGAATATTAATTCCATATGAAAGGAAAAATAAAATAATCTTAACATGTTTAGGTTTACAAACAAAGATTTATTTAAAGTAAGTACATTAAAAACTTGACATTGTATTATTTTGTTAACTTAATCAGGTCAAAGTCAAGATTCTTATCTTAGAAAATATAAATCAAACTCAATCTTACTTCCCATTCCGATTGCTCATGATACATGCCTTCCTGTAATTCAATCATCTTAAAGGTCAGCTCCTCAATCTTTGGATTGATCATTATTTGTTCGATTTTCTCCAAATTGTCCAATTTGCCAAATTTTGTCTTCATCATTTCATCACATTCCAATTGGGTTTTCGATATCTTTCTCTAAAACGAATTTTGCTTTTCGTTAATCACCGATTTCCAACTTTAAATAATGAAAATAATACTTGGAACAATTTCTTATTTTGTTGCAATTTCACATGTCTTAGTTTTACTTGCTTTCCATGATTAAGTTGCTTCTTTTCTTCATCGTGCAATCTTTCAATTCTTGCCTTTAAACCTCGATAATTGGAAGCTTCAAAAATCAAGGCCGATTCAATATTGGCAGGAAGACATCCGTTTTCATGGTAAAGAATCTGGTGCAGTTTAAGTATCACTATAGTTTTCAGTTGATTCAGTTTTTGTTGTTTTTCCAGCTTAAAATTTTGAAAATTTTTAACTTTATTTCAAAAGATGAGTATTATGATAAATATATAATATAACAATAATTATTTTTTTATTTATTATTTAAATATTTTTAAAATATTATTTAAATATCAATTTATATCAAATTGACTTTAGCTAATATTAGTTATATTACTTGAAAAGCTTCCAGTTCTTTTTTAGCCTGTGCCAGTGCTGCTTCAACTACTTTTGTTTTTTTATTATAACTTTCTTGATCTTTCTTCAGAGCTTCAAAAACTTTCTTTTCCTCTGTCAACTCTTCCTCTATGTCCAAATGAATTTCTCGAAGTTGACAAGTCGAATCATAAAGTTCTTGACTACATCCCGGAGGACACATATCCAAATCGTAAACAACTGCATCTTCATCACTTTCTTCTTCTTCATCATCCAGATCCGAATCATCGGAATCAGATGATTCGTCTGAATCCTGGGTTTCTGGAAATTTAAATACTGATTTTAAAATTTATTTTATATCCAACTGAAAACAGCTTTTGTCAATAGAACTTTACCAGTCGATACGTATATTAACTAAAGCATTTTAATGATAAACTAATAATCTTTTTATGATAGTTTTTATATTATTGGATTGGCAAGAAAATAATTGTCAATTTTGTATGAAGATATTTAATTATATTTAAAATAATGTGATCATTGTTTAAATAATATTAAAAGATTAAAATTTCAATTAATCAGTTAATATCATTTTTTTGTTCAGTTTTTTATTTTACAGCTTTATTGTGAAAGATAGGAGCACGCATTTGAGGCATATTTTACTTATTTTTATCAAACATACATCAGAAACTCGCAGAAATAGTAAAGATATATTAAAAGAACGTCAATATGGGAATTATTTTGAGAAATTAGGAAAATGTGATTTTTAACTAAAAAATAATCAATGATCTAGGTCTCCCATAGAGTTCAATGATAACGACATCAAATACATAATCAATAGAATCGTTTCTAAACAACACGTGATATTGCAAGGAAGCTCAGTATATCCCGTGCAATTATCTAAACCTATGTCAAGCACATGGTAAATATTGTCTTGCCAACCAAATATAATTTTTCTTTTTAAATACTCTTGACTACCTTTATGTAATAAAAAATATTAAATGATTTGAAAACAGGTTTATTAAAAATATAAAATTTTCAGCATGCAAAATGAATGTGAAACTATTAAAATTTATCTAGGGAATTTACACTTGTTATCAACAAATCTTTTTAAAAATTATAATTAATACAAGGTAAATTTTGCAATAATTGAATAAAAAATAAATGGCATAATTATTTAATGAATAATAAAAGCATAAATAAAATCGACATAAGTAATTATAAAACTGACTTCTCTGAAACAAGCTGTCTTTAACTTTCAAAGTCTTCACTAATTATAAGTAAATGATAAAAATATTATTATCATATATTAAATAATTATAGCATATCATTATTTAAATGATTGATTTGATGCCTTTAAGGCCTGTAATGAGATCATGTTAATTTTAAGATTGTGAGTATTTGAACATATTTTTGAATTCTTAAATTTTTAGTGTCCTTTTTAAAGTCCGATATAAATATTCATTAATTTAATGTATTAGTTAATTTTACAATATTAATTTAATTTTAAAATATCTTTTTAAAAAAATAATAAGAGACAATTTATTTATTAATTTAAGGAAATTTGTTTAAGTATTTTTGTTTTATTTAATAATAAAATTTTTAAAATCATGTCTGAGTTTATTGAATATTTGCAGAGGCATTATTAATAATATTATATTTAAAACAATAACTATTTAAAATGTAATAATTTAAATAATAGAATCTAAAATTTTAAATAGTTTTTCTAATATAAAACGAATTTTTATTTAGAGAACACTAAATTTTATATTTAATTATTCTGTTCTTATGTATAATAAATATATAAAATTCAATTATGCCAGATTAATTTGTTATTTTATAATAACATTATTTATTAATTTATTTTACATTTTAGACAAAGTTCTTTTTTGAATAATCAAGAGGAAACTTTTCATTATGTATGTAAATAATTTTCTTATAATCTGTATTTTATTAAACATCAAAAAAGAATATACGATTATTACCTCCTTCAGCCTCCTTTTTCCTACGTTTAATTTTCTTCCTATAAACCTTATTCAGATATTCTGCAAATTTATTATTTTCTCCAAGACTTTCTTTGAATTTCTCCAAATTCAAACGATCACGTTCCGCTAATTTCTCAATATCTTTCTTTTTAATATCCAACTTTTGTTGAATGTCACTCATCTGAAAACCAAAATGATATTTTTAATTTCATGTTAGAGAAATATAACTATTTGATAATTATCACATTCAAACAATAAAATCAATGTGTAATGAGTTCAAAACTGAATTTTTTTTTAAATTAAACACAGTAATAATAATTATATCAAAATATTCAAATAATTGCTATCAAAATTAAATAAAATATGAATATATATTTATATTTTAAAAAAAAATTTAAATTCAAAAAAGATAAAGAAAACACCCAGTAATATTAGGTTGACCGGAAAGTAATATCTCTTTTTGGTTTAAATAATTCATTAATATTTATCATTTTATTGTTAATTTTAAAATCAATTTAAATACATCTTAAAGTTGAAGTAACTTATTTTCTTGTAAGATATGGAATCTTAAAATTTATTTATAGTTTTATTTTTAAGGGCGACTCAAATACCAAAAAAGGTGCCTACCCGGCATTGTATGCTGTTTGAATTTAATAAAAGCAGTTGCGAAACAATTGCAACGAAAAACATTTGCAATGTCTATCCAAAATCATTGGACGTTCGCAAATGTCAAAGGTGGTTTTCTAAGTTTCGTTCCGGTAATTTGGATGTTTTGGACTCGTAATAGATTACAATAGACTACACAAATAAATTATCAAAGTTTCTTGAAAATATTTATTATCTAATATTTGACACGAAGCTTTTGGTTCGTAAAAAAAATTTAAAAATTAAAATCAAAGAAAATATGTACTAACTATATTTCAATAAAATCGATCAAAAATACTCAATTTCCAAAAAATTTCAAATTAGTTTTGTTTTAAAATTAATTTTATTTTCTTTTAATCAATAGAAATAAGATAATGATAAAAATTTATATATTAAATAAAAAATTAAGAAAAAATAAAAAATATTACTTTGTTGAAAATCTCGAATCTCTCTGCTGTTTTTTCCTCAGTTTTCTGTATAAGGCCTTTTTCTGATTTTTCATACACTTTCAAAAGTCGATATTCTTCGAAAACTGTAAGCTGACGCAAGGCGGCTCGCTGTACAGATAACTGTAAGACATATTTTTCATGACGCAGTAATCTCAATGTTGTATCGAATATTCTCATTTTCTTCAAAGTTTCACTAATCATTGATTCTGTGACATAAATCGTCTTTATCTCTTCAATGGTTTGAATTTCCATTTGAAGATCTGACAAACTCTTTTGTTGTGTAATATCTGACTCTGAGATCAAAGTTGCATCTTCGTTTACGGCGATCTGATGAATGTTCGATGGTCGTAAATATTTTGAACTTTTCATTCCAGAATCAACCATAACCTGACATTATGATAAAGACAATATGGATATGAAATTCAGTACCGTTTTATTTATTGATGGAAAGGCTTGTTTGGAACTTTCTTCACCTTGTAAAGAGATTTTCTTTCGCTCTTCAAGCTCCTTCTTAAACTCCATTAACGATTCTTTTGTGTATTCAAATTTTCTAATTTATAATTATAATACTTCCTCATTTAACATGTTTAACTTCCTGATTTTTTAATATTAAAATTTCAGGAAAAATATGAATAAGAACTGTTTTTTAGTCATTAGCAAAAGTTATTGAAAACTACTTATTTACTATTATTCTTGCCAGGCATGATATAATTTAATAATATTATAAATAATAATGTAATAAGTAACATTTACAAAAATATAAAAGGAAAAATAAAATTTATTATTGTTATGATTAATTGTATTATCATTATTCTTAATAATATTATTGATTATTAGATAAAAATTTTATAAATAATTAGAGGTTTTACGATATTTAAATGTATTGAATTAGTAGTTTCATATTGATCAATAAGTGAAAAATAAAAATAAAATAAATAAATGATTTAATAATGAAAAAAAGTCCAAAATAGTGTTTTAAAATACTTAGAAAAGAAAGAGAAGGTTTTATTGAGATTATTTGAAGTATTCTAAAAAAACTTACTTTCCTGGATTTTCGTCGGGATGAAGAGTTATTTGTGACAAAAGGGGTCTTTTAATGTTCTTTTCAATTTTGTGACAATTTTGAATTTGTTTGTTTGTCAAGTTAATGGCATTAATGATGGAGATTTTTTCATCTCGTAGTTTCATCACTTTTTTGTTAAATGCAGACCGTCTTTGAAATATCTGGGAACCATTTATTATTACATTTTTATCAATTATAACAGAACGGTGACTCGTACTTCATTTTCAATTAAAACCAATTCATATCGAGACTTGAACGTGTTTGGTCTTTCTTTTTCTTCAACGAAATAGTCTGATGAACTTTTCAATTTGAAATCGCCCATTTTATTTCTCGCTTCATTTATGGCTTCAATATCTTTCGGGTCTTCATAATTCTCCATCGGTTTCTCAGCATAAAGTTCATCCCACTTTAAATATAACAAATGCAATTCAATATTTCCTAAAACTATTTTTATTTTCAAATTTATTCAAAATATTTTTTTTAAATATTTTATATAATTCTACGTATTAAATATTTGATTCTTTTACTATTACTGTTTGTTATTATTATTGTTATTATTATTATTATTATTATTATTATTATTATTATTATTATTATTATTATTATTATTATT
>JBBMKC010242049.1:0-10832 GCA_037834085.1 Bipalium vagum
AATAATAATAATAATAATAATAATAATAATAATAATAATAATAAATAATAATAATAATAATAATAATAATAATAATAGAATATTATTTTATATCAGTGAAAACTGTAATTTGAATTTTTATTAGACCAACATGGTTAACTAATCCTAAGATACATGAAGATTTGTTAGGACTAAACCTATAATTATTTTATCAAATTCATCTTCTAAGTGAAAAATATAAAAATTACATTATTATAAAATAAAAATAAAATTTCTTAAATAATTATGATTGAACAAACATCCGGAGAGTTATAATTTATTCATTAATATTTATAATTATTTGTACTTCTTTTTATGTTCAATATTTCATAGTTTTATTATTATTTATATTTATACTTTTTTATGTATACTTAATTTCTTATTTTAACATTTATAAAAAATTAAAGGTTAATACTTCACTAAAATTCGTTATTAAGAAAAGAATTAGTTAAAAACTTAATTAAATCGTACAAGAATAAATATTTCCTTGTAAAAGTCATTAGTAAACCTTAATTTTTCCATCATTTTAAATGTATAATATAAATAATATTTTTCATTTGAAGAAATGTATTTTTTACATAAAGTAAATTGATATTAAGTTTCAGTTGACAGCTTCACTGTAAGTTGGAATATTTATAAAGTCTTTAAAGTAATATTGATAAAACAAATGAGAACTCTAAAACTATAAATTAATAATGATTTTAAAATGTTTATTTTTAAAAAAAATATTATATATAAATTTGACGGTTTGGATACAAGAGTTTTATTGACGTTATTAAAATATAGGTTGCATGAAAAACATGTTTACACTACTGACATCATTATCTAAAAACTGTGTTTAATAAAAAAGTTTATCTTTAAAATTTCAAATAAATCTACAAATTGGATGTCTCGTTTAATGTATTTAAATTTATTATTATTACTTATTTAAATTTTTTAAAAATTAAAAAATTTGAAAAATGGCGCGGTTTTTGAGTACTTATCCTAAAAGGATTAGCAGGAAAAATGGGGCTTTCACAAACCACAATGAAAAATTTGGATATCTCTCTTTAAATGTGATCATAAATTGATTGAGATTGACATACGTAGTGGTCGTCCCAAAATTATAGATGTAATCCATGATATTGTTAATGAAACGCGACGAACGTGTACGCAATATTTTAAAGCATGAATTTTATATGAAAAATGTTTTAGAAATACGTAGCATTTATTAACAATACAAACAAAAAATGCATGCGAAAAGAAGTCTCCAAAGAGTATTTGAAACGTTTTAACCAGAATAAAACTGATTTTCTGTCATCATGATACTAAATTAAAATAGGAAAACTTCAGTGGACATAAGCTGGGTGTTCTGATTCATAGTAGTTAGAGAGAGAACGTTTAGTGGTAAAGTAAAATATTAACCGTTACTTGGGATTTGAAAGATATTTGGAATCGGTGAAACAATCAAAAAGGACTATTATTAATATTACCATAAATTATTATACAACTTTTCAATTTCGAACAAGAAAAAAAGGTCTAGGAAATATTTAGAATTTCAGTATTGACAACAATGATTACGATGAATTTTAAGTAGAAATCCTAGGCGCAAGATGCCAAATAAAAAAGTAAGTAACCTAAATTTGATTACATCTAAAAGGTATGATGTGTATTACTGTAATTTTAAGGAAATTATTTATTATTTCCTCAAACCTAAATATTTTATAAAAATAACTATTCAAAATTAAAAAAATATCAGGTTGAGTCAATAGTTATTCATGTTTTTAAGAAAATACTTTATTTACATTTTTTTTTAACACAGATCACATTAATCCTCAAAATATGGTCCATCGGTTTCTATAACTCGAAGTCATCTTTCTGCCAATTGCTCAATTCCATGACGATACCACTCAGGTGTTTTTGAGGAGAAGAATCCGGCTATTCCATTTTTCAGCTCTTCCTCTGAACCAAAGCGTTGCCCTCGTAAAATTGTAAGAGACCGAAACATATGATAATCAGAAAAAGCGAGATTCGGGCTATACATTGGATGGGGGATGATTTCGACGCCTTGCAGTTCCTGAATTTTCCGCTTTACTATTCGTGATGTATGAGCTGAAGCATTATCATGCTGTAGGAGTGCTCTACCGCGATTCAACAATGATGGGTAACAAGTGCTTAAATCATCATGAACTCGCTGCAGTTGTTCAGCATAAAGGTTACCATCGATAGGTAGACCATCCGAAAGAAGTTCCCAGTGCACAGACCCCTCGTAATTTATTAAACGCACAAAATCACTTTCTTTTCGTAGCGATCTGGTGAAACTACTTGCTGAGTTGGCTGGCCAGGTATAAGCCACAGCTTACCTCTACTAGAATTACAGAAGAAAATCATTCTACCTGTAAAAATAAGTGAATGGGATTTTATAAATTTAACTTTTAAAATGTTATTACATTCTCCTTATCAATGGCTTTTTAATGATACAAAATTTTTCATATAAATATTATTATTAAATGATATGGTAAAACAAGAATTTTAAATAACTAAAAATATGAATAACTTTGACTCAACCTGATAAATCAACCAATCGACGATGAACAACATAAACCAGTCCGAAATGTTGCATCACAATACCAGACCAACTTTTATTGTCAGAAAGAAAACCCGCTTGGACCACCATGTTCATCATTCCAAATATTGTTGTGATTGAACACAATTAATTTTAATAACATTACTGTTGAACAGAATTTTGCTTAACCCTGATATATTTAATATAATATTTTCCTTGTACGAATTTCGATATTTATATAATTTTTATGTGCTTAGAAATAGTATCGCTTTGGCAGATTTAATGAATACTAAGTACATTTTTAATTATCTAATTTGACTTTATTATCGATTCCGAACTCGCTCCCTCAATAAAATGACATTTTTCTCGTATAATGTATAAATAATTTAATAATTATTAATGGCTTTTTCCAAAACAAATGTATTGTTTTATTATTGGGGAAATAATAAAAACACAAAACCAATATTTCATCCTATAAATTCCACAAGATTTTCTACATGAATGGCGTTGAAAGACCAATTTTGCTTAGAACAATAATTCTCATTTAATATGTAACTCCCTAAAAATGTTAAAATGTTTTAATATTTTTTATTAATCAATTAGTTTTTATTGGGAACAAATACATGTAATTAAAACAGGAATATAATTCATAATCTTGTCAATGTTTCGAAAAGTACCGATAAAACCTCATGTTAAATAGAGCGTGACACCATATCCAAAGTAATAGTTGATGGAAGACTGGAAGAAAGTGGAAAGGAAAAGTCATTGTTCATTTTGACAAATATAAAATGTGAACGGTTTGGGAAATGTAATTTCAGTTTTCTAATTTGTCCCCACTGATCAGTGTCAGCTTGAAAAAATTCAGCAGAGTAACCAAAATATTAATAAATTTATAAAAATATTATTTATCGTTATTTTTTCTTGAAAATTCACCTTTATTTATTTATTTTTATATTATTTAAGATGTAAATAATTTGGAACTTTTTCTATGTTTTGTAAAAATTTTTTCTTGAAAGTAGAGTAAAATTATAAATCGATTTAGAAAATATTTTATTATTAATATATTATTTTTATATTATTAAATATTTGCTTTTAGTTTGTAATAAGGCTGATGTGCGTTTCATAAATGTATTTTTTAATAATTCAACAGAAAGAGAAAAGAAAATAAAAATCATTAGTAAAAAACAAGTAAGAAAATGCTTACTTATTCCCAAATTCTGCGTTTTTTGCACTGCATGGTTCACGTATACATAGTCCACATTTCTGGCTGATAAACAATGAAGATGGATAATAATAAAATTAATGAATGTTATTATCATTATTATCGGATGCATGGTAGAAAGGCATATGAATAGAAACAGTCTTAGGTAAAATCTTTTTGCACAAATGTCCAAGAAATGTTGCTGGAAAGTAAGTTTCAACTGAAATATTTTCATTTACATTACAATTCTAAATGGAATTTATAAATCCCTTTTGTTATTGGTTGATAATTCTAATACAATACAAGAAGTGGAGTGGTTGATGTCGACCTGGATTTTATTTTTATAATAATATTATTATTTTTCATTTAATAAATTAAATAATAATAATTAATTTATTTTTTTCAAAAATATTTTCACTATTTTTATTATTATAATTATTTGATATTATTATTATTATTATTATTATTATTATTATTATTATTATTATTATTATTATTAAGCTATTAAGATATTCGAAAATAATGAGCGTTTTGTGTTATGGAATATATAAGACGAATATTCTTTGCCAATGTGTAAAATTATATTTGTTATTTTAAAGTATTTTTTGCACAATAAACCACAATTAAGTGGTTCATTAATTCTCAAACTATATATGTAGCCTGGATAAAAGACAAAGGTGTGAGAAATATCTCACTACAGCTAAAAGTTTTATAGGTTTCCGGATAAGTTCTTAACCTAGAAATGAAAGTATGTGATAAAACATCAAAAACACATTTATTAATCAAAACAATTTCCTTAAAATGCAAAAACCATAGTCCAGTGCTTCTTTATTAATCCAATTCAGTCTAAATTACATTTCCGGAATGTCTCCAAAATAATGCACTACAGATTTTGTAGCTTCTTTTTTTCCTGCATAAACCTGTCACCATTGAATTGTTTAAGGTTTCAGAAGAGATAAACGTTGATGGTACCCTAATCTAGAGATTATTATAGATTTTTGAAGGAATCCTAATTTACAGTAGTAGTTCGTTCAACTTTGCCTCGCCTTAAGACAAGTTTTTGAGCTGTTCCGTTGTCCTGATTAAAAGTAATTCTTTTATTCTTCAACCCAGCTTTTAATCTAATACATGTCTTCAATTCCTCCAATTAAATCAATAGGCTGACATAACAATCATTCTCAATCGTTTTACAACAACATTTGAATACAGATACCAAAATTTTCATTGTGACATGAAAAGGAGATTATTCACCCAACACATTTACAATTTCCGCATGAATCTTTCCCTGTTAATCTTTTTAAATAATAATTCAATAACTGTGCGATTTATTAAATTCTGCATTTTAGAAGTTTAATAAAGTTAACTTGCATTGACACAGATTCAGTTCATAGATTTATTTAGAATGTAACTAAGATAAACTTAAAAGATAAACTATTTACAGTTTTTTTTCCTATTATGTGACAGTTTCATCTATTATTAATCCAAAATGAATTAATTGACTCTCCAGAATGCTTTGAAATTAAGTCTCTATTATTAAAAAGGGAAATTAGTTCTTCCTCTTCGTTTAAAATTAAATCATAAATAGACGTATCCATCATCACAATCCAATCAAATTTTGTTACACAAATTAATTAGAAAAGGAATGAATAATTGTCTTCTCTATTTTTGAAAAGGGGTCAATAACAGTTTATTGATAGTTTTAAAATTCCTTATAAAAAAGATTACTCAAGATTTTCCAAATTATCTCCCATAAAGTTAGTTTTCTTTTGAATCTCTTCAGTTTATTCTACCACTTAAAATTTATTACTAATTAAAAAAATAACTTTTTCAACAATAAAATTTTTTTAACCAAATTTGACGGTACAATTTAAAATTTGAATCTCACATAAAAGTTCTGCGACACAGGTTGAGAATCTTTGCTGTAGAACAGCGTGTAGTCTTGTGATAGTTGACCATAAGGTTGTAATGTTGAAGTGATGCATACAACATATATGAGATTCAAATATGAAAATTAATAAAAAAAAATAACTTCATTTGCATTCCTTCATTTGTGAAGAAATTATTCGTATGGAGTTAGTTTTGTGGTAAACCGAATTATAATTATATCATCAAAATCTCGAAGATTCAATAATCGTGGAAGAATTTGTTGATTACTTAACGATCTCAGCTATATTAACGAAGTAATAAGAAAGCAATTATAGCAGCCTCAGTGAACAAGATGCACCCCCTCTATATTTTTTCATTCAAATGCATAATGTCCACATGTAAATAATAAACAAAAAAATAAGTGACTTATTTTAAAATACATTGTTACACATTACCTCTATCATTTCTCGAATTAAACATTAAAACATTTGGTTGATTTATTTCCTAAATAAAAGATCCCAAAATTGTGTACCTCATTTATAAGCTGAATTTTTGTTGAAGAAAATAACATTAAATCCTTCCGTTCCTTCAAATAGCATTGTTAATCATATTATGCTTCAAGAGGGGTTGTTTATATGAATCAAATTTAATTTTTAAAAATTTTAAATAAAATGAATTTCACTTTTTATGCGATGGAATAAGTTCAGAGTGTTACAAAAGAACCATTAATACTTTTATTCGTTCTGGCTCTGTACAAAGAAATTTAAAAAGTAATTTTATTTATACTTTTATGTAAATACAAATATTGCAAAAATGTACAATTTAAATATGTCATTTAAAAGACCGCCTCTGACAACCTTACAACTTTAGGATTTTTCATGTCATGTTGCATAGTGTGCAGAAATGTTATATTTCAGTTATGCAATTGTTGTTGGATGATTGGCATAAACTTTATCTTTAAGATAAAAACTTAAGAAATAGTCGAAGCTCTCAAAAAGTGCAATTTCTTTGTGATTTGTATTGGATGTTGGTCCATCTTGCTGAAATTAAATATTCTCAACATTAAATTTAATCATATAGGTATGCAAGAGTATTACGATCATATGTCAAAATTGCTCTTCATTCACCTTAACTGTCCTACATATTGAATCATCGAAAAAGTATGAACCAATAAGAATTCTTGCCCATATTCCACAATATACAGTTAATTTGATGAAAATAATGCTGGCCCATTTAAAATTCGACAATTTTATCTCTTAATCATTGAAAAAGTGAAAAAGCTTCATTGGTCATAATGATTTTTTTCCAAAAATCCAGATTCTCAACAGATCGGTCTAATAGCCAATTGTGATAATTTCGGTGATATTAATGGTTTGATTCTTTAAGCTACTGTATTGAGCTAATCTTATAGACTTTTAAATGGAAATCTTTAGGCATTTATTCGCGACAACCTGGATCTTCATAGGTTTAATTCCAGTGCTTAATGGTGTATTGAAGTGAATTCCTTGGTTTAAACGCTTTCTTGTGTTCCTGCAATATTTTCAAGTATGCTCCCAAATCGAAGTCCTCCAGATATTTGTCCATCTGCTGCGGAGCAAAATTTTTCAAATGTCTTAATTAGGCTGAATATTGTTGACTTTGATGTACAGTTACTTTTCCCAAAATTTGTATTTAACTGCCTAACGGTAACTAAAGTTAAGCTACCGCTTGATAAAAGTTTTTTGATGATTTTTGCCGGTTCTTACATATTATAGAATTGTATATTGAAAATGTTATTTAAGATGTAATTTAATACTTTTAATGAAATGAATTCTTAACCAAATTTTATTTACAACTTTCAGTCACAATAAAAAAAATGTTTAAAAAAATTAAAAACTAATACCATCTTTTGCAATTAATCCCAGAATCCGGCAGTAAATATGTACACATTAATCAAAGGCATTTCTAATGAACAGTAAACATAACGAAAAGCATTTAAATGTGCTCTCAAGGCTCTAGATTGGATTTGTTTTACTTAACGGAACATTTTTACTTTTTGTTTTAAATCATTAATTAAATCAAATTAAAATCAACGAAAACTTTATATTAAAAAAAAATAATATAATTATCCGAAAGTTAATTTTCAATGAAAATATACATAAAACTCAATCGACTTTTTTGCGGGTTTTTATAAAATGATTGATACATTTAAATCAATTAAATGTGCTTCAAAAGCTCTAAAATGTTCAAAAATAATAAAACTCATTTTATTTTAAAGATTTGCGAAAACCCTCGATGGTTTTTAATAACTTTAAAATAAATAAAAGTCAAACTAACAAAATTATTACACATTTCCTCAAACCATTTTTAGAAAACGTATGAATTCCATATTTAACTTCGAATCAAAAACGAAATCAATAAAAATTTCCTCTTCATCCAAGTTTCTGAATTTCTGATTTGAAACATATTACCATAGAATATAAAATATTTATTAAGAATACCTTACTAAAAATTGTTTTCTAAAAAATATCCATCTCGTCATGAAATCTTTTCTAACCATAGAAAAATTTGGTCAAGTTAAAAAGTTCCGTTGTTTTAATTAATTAATTTTATTATCATAATTTTGAAGTCATAAATTCTTATTCATTTGCCAAGCTAAATGGTATTTTCTGTTAGCAGAATTTCAAATTCCAATGGAAAAAATAATTCCATAATTAATTTTCCAAATGTTAATTAATGATTCTAATTCAATATCTTCTATTGCAAGACAAGGAATTATAGATTCACAGACGTTATTATTTCAATTATCAGAATATTTTTTCACTAGAATTAATTATTAAGACCGGTTTATTACATTTTCATATGAAATTTTTGAGATTAACTTTTCTTAATCAATATTTAATTGCTAAAATTTTCAGCTTTAGAAAGTGTTTCAAATCTGATACGGTATTCCAAGTCTGCATTTGGCTGAGTATAATATATTTCATTTTACACTTAAAATTAAATAAATAAATAAAACTGAAAGAAGAATTTATCTTCGCAAATAATCTTTTTAAATAATTTATATAAAATAGACTTATCAGTCAAATCTGCCATTTTTAGTTAATTTTTTAATTTGTTTTAATTTATCACTAATTAATTATTTTTAAAATTAACAAGCTTTTTTAAAAAATATTTTTTATAATTTTATGAAAAATTTTATTTAGTAGATTTATTATTATTGTTACCTTAAAGATTCGGTACCTTGAAGGATCGAATCTGAGTTTTTGGGGTTAAATCGTAGTCTTTCTATCTGATGATAACACTTGAAGACTGAGGGAAAAATCATTCAGAAGTGGCAAAACACAAAAAGAAGCTGGAAATTAAACATAAATAAATGAGTTTATCTTTAATATATCATGATGGGCTAATAAGTCTTTATACTTTTTAACGAAAAAATATTTACTCAAAAAATATAAATTTAATCCATAATTTAATCATACTCTATCGCCTTTTTCCATCTCTCTTGCAAACTTTGAAAATTTTTCTTCTAAAAAAACATCGGCGGCTATGAAGTTCTCGAGGTATTTTTTGATTTCATTCTCATCATGGGATTGTTTGTTACCAATATATCGTTGTAATGCTGCAAATACTTATGAAACACCCTGTATGTAGTAATCATAAGGAACTATTAGATTGGGACTCTAAGCTGGGTAAGACATAATTTCTCATCTCATTTCCTTCAATTTCCGTGAAATATTGTTTGAACGATGTGCTTGTGCATACTAATGCTGATAAATATATTTTCCATAAGTATTTAATTTTTAAATTTACCTTCAATTTTTCAATTTGTTCGCAAAAAACATCAGTGTTAAGTTTAATTTTTGGAACTACATCTAAAAATAAAATCATATCACGAATATCCCACCAAACAGAGATCAGGAAGGAAACATTTTGGAGTCAGAGAGTCAGCTTTATTATGATCTTTTCCGTATCACGTTGGGAAATTAGACCAACTTTTCATCAGTGGTCACAACAAATCCTAACCAACTGAAATGACGAGCCCTTGTGACAAGACTTTGACAAATAGTTATGCACACTTTTCCCAGTTGGCGGTTCCATGAACACAATTTTTTGAGCAAGTAAATAGTGAAATTTTCTTCGATTATTGTCAGAAGGGAGTGACCATCGATCTCTGTAGACTGAAAAACAAGTGCTTGATCTTCAAGGCCAAAATCTCCTGAACCGAAGTGTTTGTACCAATTAAAGCTCATTTATATCAAATGCATTTGTATTGGTTTTGAAGTGGTATAGAATAAAACTATATTATCAAATTAAATATAAATAAATAAAAGATTCATGTTAAAACGTCTAAAAAAATATTAGCCAACCTGAAGTATCATAAATTAGTTATATATATTTATATATATTATATAATTAGTTTTATTATTAAATGTACAACTGAAACACATTTAACATTTTTTATTTTTTGACAAAAAATATTTTTGAAATAAATAAAACATATTTTACTTATTGAAAATATTATACTTTTAAAGAACAAACGAACAATCATCACAACTGAAATATGAATCCAGCATCAAACTACCTTTGAAATAGTAATTATATTCTGAATAATGAATGTTTTTCATTTTTCGATAAATTCATAAATAAATTCCATTTTATTAATGATATTATTACCTTTATATATTATTTATGCAGTTATAGATATTCGGTTATAATCCTAAATGACAATTTTATTAATTTAGTTTATGGAAATGGATAATAACAAAAGCTGTCCTCGCCACAAGTTTTTATTTATTTATTCAATATTTGTATATTATAATTTTAATTGTTCTTCATCCTAAATTAAATAATATACTAAATAAAAATGATAATAATAATAATAATCAATATTAAATATAAATATAAGAAAAAAAAATATAAAATAGCTATGGTTGAATCTCTTTCATTACTTTTAATAATAATTAATTTTTCATTATATATTTTATGTTATGATAATTGGTTTCTCTTGTTTGGTTTTTTTCCTGGCGAATTATGTAAAACAGTAGGTTCACTTAACCAATGTCAAAATCAATAAAATAAAGTTTTATTTTACATATACATTGAAAAAATATAGAATTAAAAACGCAGTTTATTATGGAATTATAGTAATTTTGTATTATTATTATTATTATTATTATTATTATTATTATTATTATTATTATTATTATTATTATTATTATT